>JAPYYA010000266.1:36093-171637 GCA_028533165.1 Leontopithecus rosalia
TAAAAAAAAAAAAAAAAAAAAACTACCTATCACTTCCACCTTCATTCACTCATTCATTCAATAAACATCTACTGACCCATGTGCCCTGGCCCCTGCCTGAAGCCCCAGTTCAGAGACTCCTTGGCTCTCAACTCTTCTCTGAGTTCAGCCAGGTTTCCTTTTCCTTGGTCTCGCGAGCTGCATGCGGGCACACACTATATGCTCTGGCTGGCTGACCTTCCCCACCTCAGCTTTCAGTGACTTCTTTTTTGAGATGGAGTCTCACTCTGCCGCCCAGTCTGGAGTGCAGTGGCGCAATCTTGGCTCACTGCAACCTCCACCTCCCGGGTTCAAGTGATTCTGCTGCCTCAGCCTCCCAAGTAGCTGGGATTATAGACACCTGCCACCATACCTGGCTAATTTTGTAATTTTAGTGGAGATGGGGTTTCACCATGTTGGCCTGGCTGGTCTCAAACTCCTGACCTCAGGTGATCTGCCGGTCTCGGCCTCCCCAAGTGCTGGGATTACAGGTGTGAGCCACCATGCCCGGCCTCGGTGACCTCTTATGCACTATCCAAGACCCACTGGGATGTCATTTCTTCTGTGAAGCCTTCCTAGAATCTCCCTGAACCTGTACAGTTATTGCTCACGTTATGCCTCACAGGAGCTTCTGGACTTGTTTACGAGTCTGCCTCCTTCATCGAAGGTCAGGGCAGTGTTTCTCTTTAACACATCTGACGCCTGGCTCTCAAAATGCAAATCCTTGTTTGAGGAAGAATCCATCCTTAGAATTATTGCACCATCCACATGAGGTTAGCGTTATCACCCTCATTTCACAGTTGAAGAGGATCATTTACAGTGAGTTTAAAAGGAAGAGGGGAAAAAGAATGTTTTAAAAAAAGTGAGATGCTGGGAGCAGTGGCTCATACTGGTAATCCCAGCACTTTGGGAGGCCAAGGCAGGCAGATCACTTGAAGTCAGGAGAGTTCCAGACTAGCCTGGCCAACATGGTGAAACCCTGTCTCTACTAAAAACACAAAAATCAGGCTGGGCACGGTGGTTCGTGCTCATAATCCCAGCACTTTGGGGAGCTGAGGCAGGTGGGTCACTTGAGGTCAGTAGCTCAGGACCAGCCTGGCCAACGTGGTGAAACCCAGTCTCTACTAAAAATACAAAAACTAGCCAGGCATTGTGGCGCATGCCTGTAATCCCAGCTACTTGGGAGGCTGAGGCAGGAGAATCACCTGAACCCGGGAGGTGGAGGTTGCAGTGAGCCGAACTGCGTCACTGCACTTCAGCCTGGGTGACAGAATGACACTTTGCCTAAAAAAAAAAAGACTAGCTGGGCATGGTGGTACACACCTGTAATCCTAGCTACTGGGGAGGCCGAGGCAGGAGAATCACTTGAACCTGGGAGGTGGAGGCTGAAGTGAGCAGAGATCATACCATTGTACTCCAGCCTGGGCGACAGAACAAGACTCCATCTCAAAAAAAAAAAAAATTTAAAAAAGCAAGAAAAGGCCAGTGTGGTGGCTCACACCTGTAATCCCAGCACTTTGGGAGGCTGAGGTGGGTAGAATGCTTAAGCCCAGGAGCTCAAGACTAGCCTGGGAAACATGGCAAAACCCCATCTCTACAAAAAATACAAAAATTAGCCAAGCATGGTGGTGTGTACCTGTAGTCCCAGCTACTTAGGAAGCTGAGGTTGGAGGACAACTTGAGACTGGGAGGTGGAGTGTGCAGTGAGCCATGATCATGCCATTGCATTCCACCCTGGGTATGAGACCCTGTCTTTAAAAAAATAAAATGAATTGGGTGTGGTGGCTCATGCCTGTAATCCCAGCACTTTGGGAGGGATTATGAGGTCCAGGTGGATCATGAGGTCAAGAGATGGAGAGCATCCTAACATGGGGAAACCTCGTCTCTATTAAAAATACAAAAGTTAGCTGGGCATGGTGGTGCGTGCCTGTAGTCCCAGCTATTCAGGAGGCTGAGGCAGAGAATCGCTTGAACCTGGGAGGTGGAGGTTGCAGTGAGCCAAGATCACGCTACTGCACTCCACCCTGGGAGGCAGAACAAAACTCTGTCTCAATAAAAAAGAAAAATAAATAAATAAAAGGGAGAAATGAGACAAAGGGATGAGAAAAGATAGGGTCTAGCAGACAAAATGAGAGTGAACAGAGGTTCCTGCCATCAATGGCCTGTGAAACTGAGGTTCTGAAGGGCAAGTGACTCGTTCAAGGTAATCCAGCTAGAATCTGAATTTGCCTCTAAGCTTCCTGGCAGCAAGAATTAGCAACCTGGTTGTTTAGGAGAAAGCAGCATGACTCTTAACTGACCCAAAGACAGACGCAAAACTGCTTCTGTGGGGCAGTTTCTGATGAGAAGAGACCATGGAGAGGTCATGGCCATGTAGTTATTGGCTCCAAGGCAAGAGGCTTCACAGGGCAGCTGCTGTCAGTGTAGCTGAGTACACCCTGCCCACGTGCCCCTCCTTGCAACCAGCTCTTCAGGGGCCAGAAAAGCCCACTGGGACAGGGTGTTGCGGCGGTGGGCGGTGGGGGGGGTGGTATTGTGGCTCTCCAGTGGTGTGGCTTATGCCTGGGACCATCTCAGAGGGTCTGCGACCTCTGTGAGGCCCCATTCTTTGATTCTTAGCTGGGTTTCTGTGGGTGGCTGTGAGGTCAATGTCATGGTGTACTCTCATGGAGCCAGATGGTGCACTGAGTGTGGGACTGGGCTAGGGGAACCATGTGCTCAGCCAGCCACTGAGCTGGGGCAGCTCACAATCCTTTCGGGTGAAGGGGCAAGCGGCAATCCATGTCTTCATCAGCCAGGAAGGGCACTGGTGCTGAGGCTGACACACCTATCAAAACCAGTAACTACCATGGGTTCCAGTGCTTTCACGAACCCTCAGACGGGTGGCCTTCTGGCCGCACATCTGCAATTTCATATTGTGGAAGCATTCTTGTATCCCTGGGGGCTGCGGCTCTCTCTGTTTGCTGTGGCTGAATGGAGAAAGAAGGCATACACAGATTTCATGGAAGTTATGATGCCATGAAATATTTCAAGGAGATGAGGAAGGCTGGTATCACTCAGAATGCAAAATGATTTTCGAATATAAAGAATTGCTTTGGGTTAGTTACTTAGAATTTTGTCACTGATGTGAACTATTCTTGAATACATGGGCTAAGAAACAGTTTTTCTCGATAAATAATTAACAAATGCTTTGGCTGGGCGCGGTGGTTCATGCTTGCAATCCCAGTACTTTGGGAGGCTGAGGCAGGCGGATCACCTGAGGTCAGGAGTTCGAGACCAGCCAGCCTGGCCAACATGGCGAAACCCCATCTCTACTAAAAATACAAAATTTAGCTGGGTGTGGTGACGTGCACCTGTAGTCCCAGCTACTCGGGAGGCTGAGGCACGACAACTGCTTGAACCCAGGCGATGGAGGTTGCAGTGAGCTGAGATCATACCACTGTACTCCAGCCTGGGTGATAGTGAGACTGTGTCTCAAAAAAAAAAAAACTTTGGAGAAAGAGCAAACCATGAGGCAAGCTGGAAAACAATGGGGTTCAGGCCCCTCGTGTCCCTGCTTCTGGGAGCTCAGGGCCAGAGGCTTCTGTGGAACAGTCAGGGGCTGCTTCAACCTACATACCTGGGTCGACGGGACCTGGAGCTCTCCTTTGGCCCATCTGGCCTGGTACATTTTAGAGCAAGTTAAATTCAAGAAGCCTCCTTGGCCTTCCAGTTCTCAGTTCAGTCCCTGCAGGACAGCTGCCTAGGGCAGTGCAACTGCCGGAGCAGCAAATGGCAGGATGGGTAGGGGCCCAGGGCCCTGTTCAAATCTCTGCCCTGCTGGGTACCTTACATCAAACCACTTAAATCACTCTGTGCCTCAGTTTCCTCTGTTGTAAAATGAGACCAATACTACTACTCCCCGCACAGAAGTGCTTGGCATATAGGGGAGACCCAACAAAGGTTAGCAGTTGTCCTGACTATCGAATGTAGCTCCGGGAGTGGTGGAGGTGATGGGCTGGGTAGGGTGGGAGGAGTGGGTTTAAACAGTGTGCTGAGCAGGACTCTTCTGAGAGCAGCTAAGTGGGTCCTACATTATGGCTATGAGAAGCAGGTGTGGGGGCTCTAAGGATGGTCCCTAGTTTGGCACAGGCAGGGAGGCTTTCTGGCCTCAGTCAGACATGGGCAGTGCTGAGCTAAGCTGTCCTCCCAGTGATGCTGGAGCCCTACTCTCTGCCTAACCCTCTGGCTACCTAAGCAGTCTGTACATGAGAAGCCCCTTCTTCAAGTGAAAGCTTCTGAGCTCGCTATGAGCATGGGAGCTGAAGTCTCTCTGGGTTCAAATCCTCAGCTGGAGGTTTGAGGTAGGTTACTTCACCTCTCAGAGACTCAGTTTTCTTATCTGTAAAATGGGGTAATAGTAGCCCCTCCCCATCAATGCTTGGAGGGAATGTTTGGCACACAGTAGGGCAGTCATCATCACGGAGAAGAGAAAGGCCCTGAGCTATGCTGGATGTGGTGAGAATGGGCCCTGGATCCTGACTAATCAGCCTTCTCATTCTCTTCTTCACCTACAGGCTCCCGGAAGGGACTCTGAGAAGCACAGTGTGACCGACACTTGTCTGGCTCCACCCCACACAGACTGATCAGGCTGATTCCTTCCCCTCTCTGGGCCTTGGGTACCCAAGGCCAGGTGGGCTTCCTGTCTTTCTTTTCTCCCTGGAGCCTGCTAAAGGCACAGGGGCTGCCACAGGGCCAGGAAGAGCCTTCTTGCAGGTTAGGTCTGAATAAGAGGACGCGACTCTGGGCCCGAGCCAAGGTCTGGGCTGTATGCAGCTTGACTGTGGGCCTGTAGGTCAGACCTGGGTTCTAGGATCGGCTCTGTCCTGTCTCAGCCTCGGTTTCCTAGTCTCTAGAATGAGAGCAACCAGGGCAGGACTCCTGCTCTGCCTGCTAGCCTCTCATGGCCTCCCCAAGGTGCCCACGGAAGGAGCTCAGCCAGATCCTGCCAGAGGAGGAAGGCCACTCACCATTGAGTGCTGGGGGTGTGGAAGGAGATCCTAAGGGGGATGAGTCATCTGAATCCAGGTACCATGTGGCCTCGTCCATGCGGGACCTTCTCCTGGTGACGGGAGGGCAAGGAGCGGTGCTTTAGGAATTTCAGAACTTGGGGGAAGCAGATGATGCTGGGGCTGGGGGGCACTCAGGTACTCACCTCCCATTCTGGGCTTCCCCAGGCTTGGGGGAACTGGGACCCCAAGCCCAGCATGCTCGCCGCTCTCCATTGCTTGAGTCCTCCAGACGTCGGGGAGACTGGCGGCCCCATGCCTGGCCTGGCTCTGCAGGCTCCACTACAGGGGAAACGGATGGAATTGGAGATGATCCGTATCCTCCTTCCATCATGACAGTCAGCTTCAGAGTATGGGGAGCAGGCTGGGCCCTGTACCATTCCCAGGATGAGCTCTGGGTGAGATTGATGGGTTTGGGTCTTGGGGCAGACAGTGGGCTGTGGCATCTCATCTAGCCCTTCAGCTGACATTTGCTACTCAGTAGTTAGTACACTGCCTGGGTTTGAATTCTGGTTCTTCCACTTACTAGTTGTGTAGGAAGTTACTTTTTACTCCATCCATAAAACCTAGCTAACAATAAAAATAACTGCCTCATCTATAAAACTTAGATAATAAAAATAACTACCTCACAGAATTACTACAAGAAATCAATATTGGCTGGGCGCGGTGGCTCAAGCCTGTAATCCCAGCACTTTGGGAGGCCAAGGCGGGTGGATCACGAGGTCATAAGATCGAGACCATCCTGGTCAAAATGGTGAAACCCCGTCTCTACTAAAGATACAAAAAACTAGCTGGGCATGGTGGCGCGTGCCTGTAATCCCAGCTACTTGGAAGGCTGAGGCAGGAGAATTGCCTGAACCCAGGTGTCGGAGGTTGCAGTGAGCCGAGATTGCACTCCAGCCTGGGTAACAAGAGTGAAACTCCGTCTCAAAAAAAAAAAAATCAATATTAGCAAAGCATTTAGGAAAATGAGTAGTACATAGTGTCATACAATTGTTTGACTAAAAAAAAAATTAGTAAAATTAATGCAGCTTGTGGAGTTCAGAGCTAACAGTCTAGACCTAGGGCAGGGAGCCTGGGGCAGGAAGAGGAGGTAGTGAGTGAGAGCCACTTCCCAGGGCAAGGTTCGATAGAGGATAAGGGGCTCAGGGACGAAGAGGGGGATGAAAGGTGAGGTTTCTTACACTGGATGGCCCGGAACCGGGGGAAGGTGGGCGAATCCCCAGCCCCGACCTCGAAGACGTTTCTCCTCCGGTCAAGGCCGGGTGAGGCCTGCACGGTGATGCGGTGCTTGAAGTCTGGGGTTTGGGTGGGGGGGAGCAGGGTGCAGGTTTGTGATCTGCAGGGGCCCAAGGCCGGCTCCCGGGTCACACAGGGAGCAGTAGGATGGCTGTGGCAGTGGCCAGTCTCACTGCCTTCTTGGGCCCAGCGTTCTGGATCAGGAAAGCTGGGCTCCACCTCCGGAAGCGCCTCCAAGTCGGAAAGATCCGAGCGCCGGCCTGCCCCGCCCCCTAGACCTTCCCAGAACTTTCGTGAACCACACCCCTTCCCGGCCGCAGCCACTACCAGACCGACATGCAAATACTTCTGCCAGAACCCACCCACAGACAGAAAAAAACACTCCTGGTTCCACCCCTTCCAGCCTTCATCTCAGGGGCCCACCCACAACACCCTAAACCAATCCCAGCGTGGTCAGCACAAAGCCTGCCCCCCCCCCCCTTGCAGCCACTGGCGGGGACGCCCAGGGGCCCGCCCCTTACCTAGTGGCATGCTGATGCGCTCGCCGCCGTCGCGCGCCCGGAGCTTGCTGCGCTTGAAGGTGCCGCGGCGGCGGCGCACGTGCGGCCGCTCGCGGTCCACCTGCTGCAGCAGCAGCGTCAGCTCGCGCTCGAACACCTCTAGCTCCCACTGGGCCAACAGGTACTCGCGCCGCCGCAGCTGCTCCGCTTGTGACCGCTGCTCGCGCGCGGCTCGCGTCAGCTCCTCCTCGCGGCTCAGTAGTTCCTGCGCCCGAGACGGCGAAGGCGGGGAGGTCAGCCTGGCACCGATCCCGGCCGCGCCCGCCCCCACTCTGCCCCAAGGAGACCGGGGAGATGCTCCTTCCAAAGCTGGGTCCCCTGACTTACCTTTTCTTTTGCTCGCAGCTCGTCGAAGAGACCCTGGATCTCGCGTTTCCAACCTTCTTGCATGGAGTGGAAGGAGTCCCGCGGCATTTCCCGCAGGACCTGTGCCTCCAGCGCCTCCAGCTGCTGCAGGATGGAGGCGAAGTCGGGCCTGCGGTGAGGGTCCTGCGCCCAGCAGTCTAGAGGCACCGCGTGCAGCGGGGACAGAATAAGAAGGGGTCTGTGGGTGGATGCGTCCTGGGCTAGGGAGCTCTGCCCCTCACCTGCCCTCCGTTTCCTCTTACCGGCCATAAGCTGTGCGAAGGGCTCGGGGCAGGTGGATGGGATGGGCAGTGTGAGCTTGTTAACAGCTACGCCATAGGCCACAGCAAGGCAGTCAATGCCACGGTAGGGTACCTCTCCAGTCAGCAGTTCCCACAGCAGCACCCCAAAGCTGTGGGTGAGACAACAGGTCTGTGTTCTCTTCTCTCCCAGCCCCTACCCCCTTATGCCACTTCACCCAAAAGCGACTAGGAGCTAAGTGGTTTGGGTGACTGTCCCAGCCCTAGACTTAGGCAGCCACCTCTGCCCTCCGGAGCCCCGTAGCAGACCCTGTCTAGCCCCACCAGGGGCCGCACCTCCAGACATCGCTGCCCTTTGAGAAGGTGGAGGCCTTGATAACCTCAGGAGCCATCCAGGCATAGGTGCCCGCAGCACTCATTTGTGTGGTTTTGTGCCACTCTCGGGCCAGGCCAAAGTCGGTGATCTTCAGGGTCTTGTGCTCCATGTCGTCACCCTCAATGGGCTGCAGCAGCAAAACTAGGGAAGAGGAGGGGCCAGACTGGATGCTCCAGGATCAGGTGGTGGGGACAGGGGAAGAGCTGGGAGCAAACTCAGCTGACAGACATCCTGGCTGGGTCCTGGGGGCACAGAGGTGACTTGGTCTAGATCTTGAGGACCTGCTTGAGGCCAGACATTTCTTCTTCTTCTTTTTTTTTTTCCTGCGATGGAGTTTTGTTCTTGTTGCCCAGGCTGGAGTGCAATAGCGTGATCTTGGCTCATTGCAATCTCCACCTCTGGGGTTCAAGCGATTCTCCTGCTTCAGCCTCCTGAGTAGCTGGGATTACAGGCACGTGCCACCACACCTGGCTGATCTCGTATTTTAGTAGAGATGGGGTTTCTCCATGTTGGCCAGGCTGGTCTCCAACTCCGACCTCAGGTGATCCGCCTGCCTCGGCCTCCCAAAGTGCTGGGCTTACCTGTGTGAGCCACCACGCCTGGCTGAGGCCACACATTTCACTCTCAGCCCTAGCATTCAAAACCATGTATGAGCTAGATAATATTTTTCACGTTTCACAGATGAGGAAACCAAGCAGGGAAATGACTTGGCCGAGGTCATACAACCAATGAGCAGAGATTCCAACCTGGTCCGTGTGGCTCTGAAGCCAGTGTTCTAGCTTTTCCCCAATACTACACTGAAGCAAAACTGGCAAGGTGGCAGCTGTCTGCATTTATGGCTTTGATTTCAGAGAGATCTGTGAGCGTCCTCTCATTTGTTGAGGCAGGAGTGTGAATCGGAACCCCCTTGGAGTGGGGAGCAAGAGGGAAGCTCTTGGTGAGAAAGGAAGCCCAGAAGGTACCATAGGCCCCTGGTGCCCACATCACACTGTGGCGAGTAGAGCCACTTGCAATGCAAAGACTCCAAAAGACACCTATCAATGCAGCTAGAAGGGAAGAGAAAGGGTGGGGCCCAAGAAACTGGTGGTTCTTGGCCACTAAGGAGGAGCTTGGGGTCAGTGTAGGCATGGATGGTCAGACTTGGTAAGGGCTTATGGCTTTAACCCAAATGGGGCCACCATACTTGATATAAAGAGGAGAAGCAGCAACTTGCAGATCTCTCACCAGGACAGAAATGGCTGAAGTGAGAGAGATTTTTGAGGAATAGAAAGAAGACAAAGTCCTAGTGTCATGAAGGGTCTGAAGGGCCCCTCTACTTTTCTGGTTACAGCCAACTGCACCGTGGAAGAGAAGTGATATTAAGTCAACCGTGTTTCTGGACCCGTGTCAGGGAACACCTCTCAGCTCTCCTGCCCAGTGTGACACCGCTGTGATGGGGGCAGCATAGGGTACAGGGCATGGGGAAGATGGGAAGGGCACCTAATACAGCCTGATGAGTAGTCAGGGAAGACGTCCCAGAGGAGGTGGCAGAACCAGGGTGCTCATTTTTCAGGACTTAAACCCACAACCCCTGATCCTGCTGTTGGCCAGGCCAGCTGGGCCTTGAGGAGGCATCTGGCACTGCTGCCAGCCGTCCCTGCTGCCCTGTTGTCCTCAGCCCCTACAGCCCCTGGCTACTTGGCTCTGTTTCTGTAATGGCCTCCCCACCTTCAGCCATTCACTCTGGTGCTTCTCAGAGCATAGCCTCTTCTCAACCTCTGCCCACTGCCCCTGGCTGACTCAGCCGCTTTCAGGTGCCAGCATCCCCTCCCCACTGGCATCTTCCATATTTGCAACTCCAGGCCAGACAAAAACTGGTTCAGCTGCCCCTCAGCTGCTCTACCTGACGTCAAGGTGCCCTCCATGATGACATTTACTATTTCAGCATGCTCAGTAGATTTTCCTGCAGTTTCTCCTAATCCAGAAAATGGTCTCAAAATCCACCTGCTCCTCTGAGCCAGACCCTGGAGTGGAGTCCTGAACAGTTCATCAAGCTGAAGATGACAACAAAACCCTCCTCAGACGGCTGTCATGAGCATGAAACAAGACCACACTTTTAAAGCTTTTGCGCTGGGTGAGGTGGCTCACGCCTGTAATCCCAGCACTTTGGGAGGCCGAGGCGGGTGGATCACGAGGTCAAGAGATCGAGACCATCCTGGTCAACATGGTGAAACCCCGTCTCTACTAAAGATACAAAAAATTAGCTGGGCATGGTGGCGCGTGCCTATAATCCCAGCTACTCAGGAGGCTGAGGCAGGAGAATTGCGTGAACCCACTAGGCGGAAGTTGCGGTGAGCCGAGATCGCGCCATTGCACTATATCCTGGGTAACAAGAGCGAAACTCCGTCTCAAAAAAAAAAAAAAAAAAATTAGCCAGGCATGGTGGTGGGTGCCTGTCGTCCCAGCTACTGGGGAGGCTGAGGTAGGAGAACTGCTTGAACCTGAGAGGTGGAAGTTGCAGTGAGCTAAGATTGTGCCGCTGCACTCCAGCCTGGCAACAGAGCAAGAAACCTTCTCAAAAAAAAAAAAAAAAAAAAAAAAAGCTTTTGCATGGGGGCTGCCACCTGGCCGAAGTGTCCTAAAGGCCAGTTGTCCTAAAGCACTTGCTCGTATCTCCACCCTCCTCTCCATCCTCTGTCACTCCTCACTGCCAGCTTCACAACAGCCTCCAGTCTGGCTGCTGGAGGTGGGGACCTGACCATTTAGCAAGCCCCCATGACAAGCTCATTCCAAAGGGGAAATGCAGCAGGCTGGAGCAGTGGGTGGAGTGGAAATGGACACCTCCCCTGGTGCCAGGGCCCACCTCCCCCTTTGAAGACCAACCCTTGCTGCTTCCTGGCCTGGTCTCTGGCCACTTGTGGCATCCCAGACTGGCAAAGTGCTGTTTCAATGTCTCAGCTGGGGGGACACTCTCTACCTTTTTCAGGTGGGGAATCTGAGGCCCAGGGAGGGGCAGCAACTCACCCAGTTTCAGGACTTCTTTGTACTTGTGGCCTTTTTGTTACCTCCCTGCTCCCGGCTCTGCCACCTGCTAAGCCTCATCCTCTGCTTTCTCCCCAAGCTGCCTCCCTGTGCTTTCAATTTGTCCCAACTCAAGCTACTGTTCCGGTGTCTGATGCAGACCTCGGGCACGGGAGGTCAGGGGTCACCCAGAGGAGATGGCCTAGAGATCCCAAAGCTAGGGCAAGCCTCTCAGTACCCCTTTAGGGCTCCCTGGCCTCTGACAGGGACCTGGCCACCAGCCCCCTTCCCCGGGCTGGCCTCTGTGGGGCTCGGGAGTGGCCTGGGTAGCTCACACCTCTTCCGCTTCCCTCCCCTGGTCCCTACTTCTCCTTTCTGGGAGGCCTGGGCCAGGTCTCCCACTTGGGAGGGGGAGTCCTTTTGGCCAGAACTGGGGGAGGTCAGGCCCAGGCCGGGCTGGCTGGTCAGTCCTGTGACTCGTGGGCCTGGAGAATTCCCCCTCCTCTCCCCACCAGGCTTCCTCACAAGGCCCCCATTGTCCAGGAAAATCATGCCATTGTTTCCTGCCTGGGCCCCCCCAACCCAGGGACTCCCCCCACCCCAATCCCGCCAACAGCAACTTGGGCCTAGGACTGGGGTCTTGGAGGTTAAATGCCAGGCTCAGGGAGGCTGAGGGAACCTTGCCTGCCCTTCACCACCACTTCTCAGACTCAGAGAGGGAAGCAGGGAGCCAGAGGGGAGTGGGGGAGCAGTTCCAGGCTCCTTCCTCCCACGAGCCCTCCACCCCCAGCCCTTTCCTCCCCTGCAGGCAGCTGGGCTAGGGAGGGAGCAGGCGCTGGAGCAGGGGCAGGAAGCCGGCTCAGGGGCAGCAGGAAACGCAGGAAGCAGTGGGGAGGGTGGGGAACAGGGGCCTGGGCTATTGTTCCATTTTTTCTGGAAAGAAAACGGCGGAAAACCGAAGATGGGAGTCCCCTCCCCCTGTGCCTTCAGGGAACCCCCAGGCTGGGGCAGGGAGTGGGGGTCCCTAGATAGCTACAGCCCAGGGTTGAGGCTGAAAGGTGGGAACTGCACCCTTTTAGGGATGAGAAGAGTGGGTGGGGTGGCTGGCAGGCCTCCCCAGCTCCTCCAGCCCTGGCAAGAACTTGGATATCGGGCTCAGCACTCTGTTCCTCACAGCTCCTTGTCCGTGGTCAGTCCAGGCCAGGAGGCTCAAAATAGCCTGGAGACCCCCCTCTAAGAACCTCTCATGCTTTCCCAGTGACCCCACTGAGCCTGGCGCCTCCTGCATTACCTACTGCTGCTCTCCAGCCTGCACCCTGGGCTCTAGGAGCCCCCCTGGTCCCCGCTGTGCGCTGGGTCCTGCTTCCACGCCTTCACTCTCTAAATGCCGCGTGCACCAGGAGGCCCTCTGAAGCTGTCACCCGCTTCTCTTGGGCCATGATGGCAGTGTGTGGGGGGCTTGAAATGATAGGAGATGGAATCTCCCTTAGCCCAGCACTCCCACAGCAAGCACTGATTCCAGGCTAGGCCCTCTTGCCAGTCCAATCCTCAAATGTTCTTCTCCACGGCTGAGGACCCACTGCGGGTTGGGCTTGCCCAGGCTGTTGAGCTCTTTCACTCTCCCTTTTTAGTCTGAAATTGAGGCTCTGAGTTGAAGTAACTCAGCCAGAGGTCATGCAGCCAGGGAGGGCTAGGCCAGAATTCCAGCCCTGGCCTTGGCCTTGACTGCCAAGGAGGGCTTCCCCCTCTGAGATATCGGTTCTGGAGGAGCTGCCCACTGTAACAGGAGGGGATGACAGAGCACCAACTCCACAAATATGAATTTAAGGGAGGAGAAGATGAGGAGCGCCAGCTTCCAGAGGACCTCCTTGAGGTGGGAGCCACCTGAGAGGTCCCAATAACCTGTTCAAACTGCAGCTACAGGCTGGGGTCAAGGACTTCTGAAGCTGGGGCAGGAGGACTCAGCTGGATGCCTGGGACTCTGTTTTGGAGCTAGCTTTGAGCCCAGGAGCACCCCTGGTCAGCTGAGACCCCCCTATGGTGGGAGTTCCTGCCTGCAGTAGACCCTAAGCTAGGCTCAGTAGAAGGTTGGGAGCAGGTGTGTGCCAGGGCCATGCCACCCCCCCAGCCACGCCCCCAGAAACTCACTGTTGTTGGACTTGAGGTCTCGGTGGATGACGGGCACCAGGGCCTCACAGTGCAGGTAGTGCATCCCACGGGCAATCTGCACGGCCCAGTTGACCAGCACATGTGGAGGCACGCGCCGCCCGGCTAGAGCTCGGCTGAGGGGCCCACCGGCGGCATACTCCATCACCAGGCACAGGTTGGGCTCCTCCAGGCACACAGCCTTGAGGGCAATGATGTTGGGGTGTGCCAGCATGGCAAAGAGCCGGGCCTCCTGGCGAACGCTCTCAGCTGTCACACTGATGTCCTCATCGGGGTCCTGGCGAGCTGCCTTCACAGCCACCAGCTCTCCTCGCCAGCTGCCACGGTAGACCTTGCCGAAGCCTCCAATGCCGATCACCTCCTCCAGGCGCAGCTCCTGGAAGCTGGCCACCTCACAGGGGGGCGGGCCACCGCCCCGAGACACATAGTTGGATGGGAAGATGCCCACCTGGCCCCCCACCTGGCCCGCCCACCAGCCCTCGTCTCCTGAGATGGCTGCGTCCCGAGACAGCACCTCCACACGGTCACCCTTCCTCAGGGCCAGCTCATCCTGCCCACTGGGCTCGTAGTCGAACAGGGCTGTCCACACCGGGTTGGCATAAGCTGCTGTCTTTGGAGACCCCTCAGGCCGGCCTCCTCCGCCACCCCCGCTACCCCCACTGCCGCTGCCGTTCCATGACCCTAGAGGGCTCTTGAGGAAGAGGTTCTTCAAGGGCTCCATGGCCCGGAGCCGGCGTCGGGATGCGTGGAGGACCTTCTCTGGGTGCCTGTGGTCCCCACCCCCGCTGGCTGCCGAGGCCCTAGTCCCGAAACCTGGGCATCCGGGCCCTGGCCCTCAGCCCCAGACCCACGCCTCTCTGGGGAGCCAGGAGTGTCTCCTCCCGGCCCCCCGCATCTCGGGCTTCTGGAGGAGGGCACCCAGGGCAGTGTGGTCAGGCCGGGGGAGTGGGGCCCCGAGGCCTCTGGCGCCTCACCATGGCTGGCTTGGAAGGGTCCGGGCTTCCCTCGGTTCTGGAGCAGTCCTGGGAGCCTGGCTCCGACCCTCGCCAAGCGTAAGGTGGGGCCTCCAGGGGCAGCGTCTCAATTCCGGTTGGGTCTTTTCGCGCAGGGGCTGGAGGGAACGTCCCCGGTTGGGCCGAGACTACCTCTTCCTGGCCCCGGCTCCTTTGGCCCCGACGGCTTCGACCCCGTTCCCTTCTTCCTCCTCCCTTTGTACTTTGGCCCCGGGGGGCGGGAGGCAGAGGTGGAGGGTGGAGTTTCACTTTTTTCCGCTCTTCACCCTCCTGCAGGAAACTGCATCAGATGACGCGGGCAGCTTGCACCGCTCCCCTCCCGGAGGCTCCAGGCGGGAAGTTCCCCGGTAGGCGGGCCAGGAGAGGCAGAGGAGGGAAAGGGCTGCACCAGATTCTCCATTACAGCAGGCTTTGAGATCTAGAAAGAAGGTCCCCCTCACCCGCCCCCCCGCGAGCTGCGTGCTCTGCTGCGTAGGGTGGAGGTTGGTCTCTGCTAAGCATAGGCCATCTCTGCCCTCTGCATCCGCATCGGCGTCAGCAAAACGGGGTTATAGAACCACACTTGGGAGGGGGGGTGAACCCGAGTCTGGTCTTGGCTACGAAGTTGTGGGACTGGGCGATCCATCCACTCGGAGCCTCACTCCTTCCTTCCTTCTTTCCTTTTTGAGACGGAGTTTTGTTCTGTCTCCCAGGCTGGAGTGCAGTGGCGCAGTCTAGGCTCCCTGCAACCTCCGCTTCTCAGGTTCAAGCGATTCTCCTGCTTCAGCCTCCCGGTACAGGCGCCCCCTACAAGCCCGGCTAATTTTTGTATTTTTTAGTAGAGACAGGGTTTCGCCATGTTGGCCAGGCGGGTCCCAAACCCCTGACCTCGTGATCCGTCCGCGTTGGCCTCCCAAAGTGCTGGGATTATAGGCGTGAGCCACCGCGCCCAGCCATTCTTTTCATATATGATATGAGGACAAGAAGCTCTGCCTCGCAGAGCTAGTGGGATGGGGTGGGGAAGACTGGAGGACAGACGGAACTGGCTGCACCTCAAGCTCTTGGAGTGGGTTGTCTAAGGCTCTCCTCTTCTCCTCACCTGGGAAACAATCCGCTTCTTCATGTCCCTTCCCCATTGGCGAAAACCTGAGACTTGTTCAGAACTTTGCCCAGGACTGGATTCAGAACAGCTGAGTCGCTCTCACAACCGCTAGATAGGGCTGCCCCAATTGCTTTGAGCCTGTCATTTTAAGAAAGACGACACTATCCTATTTCGACTATTCCTGCCTGTTCCGGAAGGTTGCTCTCTACTCTCTAGGTCTGAGCTGTGACCCGGAAGTAGACGCTGCTGGGAGAAAGTTTATGACGTAGTATGAGGTCCAGCATTAAAAGGGGCGGACCGAGAGGGGCGTGCTTCAGTAGTGCACAACTCTCGCTGCAACTAGGGGAGTCCACGCCTCCACCTTTTCCCCGTCTCATTGGGAGAGCTGTGCGCCAATTACTTTGCCATTACCCAATGGCTACTCAACTGTCCCTTTGGTTCCGCCCAGTCGTTGCCCCTAGTTTGGCAACACCTAAGTCTGCGCATGCGCCAAAGCTGCGCAGGCACAAAAGGCATCCCTCGAAACACACAGCGCCGCCACCTATCTGCGCCTGCGCATTCATGCCGTCAAGTTTTCCTTTTCCGGGTCCCAATTGGAACGGTTGGGCGCATGCGCTACTGCAGGCTGGCTGCTCGCGGATCCTTCTTCCGGCCTCCTCCTTGGGCCGGCACCGGCAGAAGCCGGGCGAGCGCGAAGCTCCAAGCGAGTGACCTGCGACCCCGGAAGTGGACCCCAGATCCCGGGGTTCTCCCCGGTCCGGAGCCTAGGGAGCTGTTGCCTGCACCCCGGGAGCACCCACCCCACGCCCACCTCTGGATGTCGCCGACGGGTGCCCGGCCCGTGGCCCGCGCCTGCCTGCCGGCTCGGCCCTGCGGAGCATTTCTGGGCCAGGGGTGGGGACCCGGACCCCGCCCCTAATGCGGCCCCACCTCCGCACCCGGACCTCGCACTGCTGACTGTTCCGGCCGGCTCCGCCCCCTGCCCGCACCCTCGCGCGGCCGAGCCCCCCTCCCCCGCTAGGGGAGGCCATGGCGTGAGCGTGAGGCCGGGCCCCGGGGCCCTCGGGCGCCAGGCGGGGCATGGGCCGGGGGCCGCCCCCATGAGGGTCCCGGGAGGGGGGCGCGCTCAGAAGCGGCGGGGCCATGGGGTCGCAAGTGTTGCAGATCCTGCGCCAGGGGGTGTGGGCCTCGCTCACCGGCGGTTGGTTCTTCGACCCGCACCAGAGCACCTTCTCCAACTGCTTCCACCTCTATGTCTGGATCTTCCTACTCATCTTTCCCTTCTTGCTGTACATGGTGAGACGCCACGGCCACCTGTAACTCCAGTTGGGAGAGGGAGGGCAGCCTGGCAGAGATTCGGGCCGTGCCCTGGGCTCTGGGATGTGGGGAGAAAGGAATCACTGCAGAGTTTGGGTCTGTGTGGAAGAGACCAAAGTCTTCCTTTCTTGGATTCAGTGACCTTGAGCCCCACATTTAACCTTATCCAACTAAAGAGAAGACAGAGCTCCTTGCCGAGGTCTGTGTACTGGTGTGTGGAGGGGCGATGAAGTCTTCTCGTGAGTCTGAATCTCAGCCATGACTGGTGGTAGATCTTGTGGGGGCAAGGCTTTGTGAACAGGGATCTGGCTTTTATCTTCAGGTCCTGCCTCCCAGCTTGATGGTGGCCGGCGTGTACTGCCTCGTGGTGGCTGTCATCTTTGCTACCATCAAGACCGTCAACTATCGGCTGCATGCCATGTTTGACCAGGGCGAGATCGTGCAGAAGCGAAGCACTACCATGGGGGAGCTGGAGGAAGAGCCTGCCCAGGGCGACAGCAATCCGCCCAGGTGGGTGGGATAGGGGTTGTGCTGGATTGAGGGTTTTTGTTGCCTGGGCCTGAGCATTGCAGGGTGGAGTAGGCGCTTAGAGAACATTGGCTCTCTGAGTGAATGTGAGCACTTGTCCCGTATTAGCCCTGGAATTGTAAAGTCACTTCTGAGGAGGAGGAAGCATTGACAAAGATGGGAAAAAGTAACGTGCAGAGAGGAGGTTAGCCCAAAGCCGCTGCTCTTTTTCACCGCCAGGGACCCCGGAGTGGAGATGACGGTGTTTCGGAAAGTCAGTTCCACACCCCCAGTGCGCTGCAGTTCCCAGCATTCCGTGTTTGGTTTCAACCAGGTCTCGGTGAGTGGGCCTGGACCTTAGCTTGTCCTGCTGCTCCTCTGTGAGCCAGTCTCTGCTGTGGGTGCGTCCTGAGCCTACTTCTTGCCTTGTTTGCTCCTTCACACCTCTCTCTGTCCACTCAGGAGCTGCTTCCCCGAATGGAGGACTCTGGGCCCCTAAGAGGTAGGTGTCTGGTCTTCAGGGTTGGGGCACAGTGCTGTGGAATGGGGGCTGGAACTGGCATGCTGTGCCAGGGGTCCTGCTGATGCCTTTGGGGCCATGGTTGCAGACATCAAGGAGCTGGTGCGGGAGCAGGGCAGCAACAATGTGATCGTGACCTCCGCCGACCGAGAGATGCTAAAGCTCAGCTCGCAGGAGAAACTGAGTGCGTGGGCCTGATGGGGCCCGGGCTTGTGGGGTAGAACAGCTGTTTCATTGTTGAGTCCCCTAAATTCTGGTTCCATCCTGGGTTTCCTCTGTACTTTTCTGTGAGACCTCCCCAGTGTGCTGCTCTGGCCTGGCTCTAAGGGAAAGTACAGGGCATGAGATCTCCCTTAACCACCAGTTTCTTTTGCAGAAAATTCTTTTCTCATTTTCTGTCTCCCTTTCTTCTGGCAGTTGGAGACCTTCCCCAGACGCCTCCAGGGGCTGTCCCGGACCCCTCTCTTCCCAGTACAGACTCTTCAGAGCCTTCTCCCCTGGCTGGAGATGGAGCGCCCTGGGGTGGGAGCAGCATGGCTGACACTCCCATGAGCCCCCTGCTGAAGGGGAGCCTCAGCCAGGAGCTGAGCAAGAGCTTCCTGACCCTGACCCGGCCTGACCGGGCCCTGGTGAGGACCAGCAGTCGACGGGAACAACGCAGGGGGGCAGGCGGCTACCAGCCCCTTGACCGGCGGGGCTCAGGGGAGCCCACGCCCCAGAAAGCTGGCTCCTCAGACTCCTGCTTTAGTGGCACTGACAGGGAGACGCTGAGCAGCTTCAAGAGTGAGAAGACCAACTCCACCCATCTGGACAGCCCCCCAGGGGGGCAAGCCCCTGAGGGCAGTGACACCGACCCACCCTCTGAGACGGAGCTGCCTGCCTCACCAGACGCCGGGGTCCCTTCAGATGACACGCTGCGTTCCTTTGACACGGTCATTGGAGCAGGGACGCCACCGGGCCCGACTGAGCCGCTCCTGGTTGTGCGGCCTAAGGACTTGGCCCTGCTGCGGCCTAGCAAACGGCAGCCACCCCTTCGAAGACACTCTCCACCTGGCCGTGCCCCTCGACGGCCCTTGCTTGAAGGTGGGGGCTTCTTTGAGGATGAAGATACCAGCGAGGGCAGCGAACTGAGCCCGGCCTCTAGTCTCCGATCGCAGCGCCGATACAGTACTGACAGCTCCTCTTCTACTTCCTGCTATTCCCCTGAGAGCTCCCGGGGTGCAGCAGGGGGGCCCCGGAAGCGGAGGGCTCCCCATGGGGCTGAGGAGGGGACTGCCGTGCCCCCCAAGCGGCCATATGGGACCCAGCGGACGCCTAGCACTGCCAGCGCTAAAACACATGCCCGTGTGCTGAGCATGGATGGGGCCGGGGGTGATGTCCTGAGGCCCCCCCTGGCTGGCTCCAAGGCCGAGTTGGAGGCCCAGTTTGCGGTAGAGCAGGCCGCTGGTGAGCCTGCTGTGCTACCTGCTGAGGCCCGAAGGGGACCCTCTGCCAACCAGCCTGGCTGGCGAGGGGAGCTGCAGGAGGAAGGTGCTGTGGGGGGAGGTGAGTGCTGGCTCCAGAGGCAGGGGCTGGGGGAGGTGAACTACGGGCTTGGGTTTGGGCAAAGAGCAGGTAAGAGTGGACCTGGTCAGCGTCAGCTCAGCCTCTGTTGCAGGCAACTGATGGATGTGGGCCTGGTGATGAGTGACATTGTTTTCCAAACCTCTGAGACACGTGGGGCTCTGCCGCCTGGCCACATCCTGTAGTTCACACTGAGTCTGTCCTCTGAGGACTTTGATCATCCACGCTCATTCTCCTACTACCAGTGGGGTGGGGCAGGACTGATCACTGTCATCCTTGTTTGCAAGTGAGGAAACTGAGGCATGTGGCTGTGTGACCTGACTGGGCCCCAGAGCCAGGGTTGTACTAGGCCTTACTCCCCCAGCCCTGGCTGAGCGTCTGTCACTTATACTTGGGGCCTCTCTCTGGGCAGCGGCTGAGGAGACTGGCAGGAGGGACCGCTCAAGCAGTGTGAGGCGGACCCAGGCCATTCGGAGACGCCACAATGCGGGCAGCAACCCCACTCCTCCAGCCTCCGTCATGGGCTCGCCGCCCAGGTGAGCACCCTGCTGGCTGAGCCAAGGGGCACTGGGGGCGGTGCGGGGGGTCTCAGACTCTAACTGGAGCTGACCTGGGGCTGGCCCTCTCCAGCAGCCTGCAGGAGGCTCAGCGGGGCCGGGCTGCCTCCCACTCCCGGGCGCTGACGCTGCCCTCTGCGCTGCATTTCGCCTCTTCATTGTTGCTTACCCGGGCCGGTGCCAATGTGCACGAGGCCTGCACCTTTGATGACACCTCTGAGGGTGCCGTGCACTATTTCTACGATGAGAGTGGTGAGTCTTCCCTAAGCCCAGTTGCCTGGTGCCTCCCCGCTCTACCCCAATAGCCTGAGTCCTCCCAGCAGCAGTGCTGGCTTGGCCCTGTGGCCGGTACACTGCCCCCGCTGCCAGACATCATCCTTGCAGCCTCTCTGAGGCACGGTGTCTCTGTTGTCTCTCTCTGCTAATGAGGAAACAGAGGCTCAGCCTGTACTAGAGGGGAGATCTCAACCCAGGGGAGGTGACTGCAGTACCTGGGCTCTTGACCTGTAGGCCCTTTCCTGTCCAGAGGTGGGGCTGCCCTCTCAGGGTACACAGCACAGAGCTCCGCCTTATTTGATGGGTCTGGTGCTCATGTGAGCCGGGCCTTGGTGCTCCCGTTCCAGCCACGTTGCCTCATCTCTCACAAATTACCCCAGGTGTGCGGCGCTCCTACACCTTTGGCTTGGCTGGAGGTGGCTACGAGAACCCTGTGGGGCAGCAAGGGGAGCAGGCAGCCAATGGAGCCTGGTGAGTCCCCAAGCCCGGCCTCCCGGGCCGTTGTCTTGGTGGCCTGCATCTCTGGGCAGTTCCCTGAGCCTGGAGTCTTCTCTCTTCCTGCTGGGCTTGGGCAGGGGCAGCTCAGACTTGCAGGAGGAGGATGGGGAGCAGCAAAGGGTAGAATTCCTGGGGTCCCTGGCTCTGTGACACTTCAGGCAGGAAGTTTCTAGGAAGCCCAGGTCTGGCTGGCAGGAGGAAGGTGAGGGAGCACAGTCTCAACACTTGGGCCAGGGCCTGGGAGGGAGGCACTTCTGCCACCTGCCGCCTCCTGACCCCACCAGTTCTGTCCCTTGGGCCCCAGTTGGTCTTGGCACAGACAGGGGCCCAAGGCACCCTCCTGGCCTTTGGCTCCACCCCACCCAGTCCCAGGCCTTGCCCATGGTCACATCCTGAATGGCTGCTGTTCTTACAGGGACCGTCACTCACATTCCTCCAGCTTCCACTCAGCCGATGTCCCTGAGGCCACAGGTGGCCTGAACCTGCTGCAGCCTAGGCCTGTGGTTCTACAGGGCATGCAGGTGCGCCGGGTGCCCCTGGAGATCCCAGAGGTGAGGAGCAACTGGGGAAGGGCTGTGCCAGTGGGGTGTGACAAGGTGGGCAGATCACTGAGCCTGGTCTGTATAGAGAGCTTGCCCAGGTGCCCCAGGAGGGATGAGCTGTGCTGAGTGAGGGCTCCAGGGGCCCTACCATGTCTGTCCTGACATTTGATGGCTCGCAGAGGCTCTGGGTCTGAATGGCTGGAGAAGTCATTTATTTGCTTAATCTACAAATGATTCTGGAATATATTCCTAACTCTGGAGGGGCCCACAGTTAACGGGGGTGATAGGTGTTAACGATGATACTTGCAAAAGTGGCAGTGTTCTGTTGGCAAGCGGGGGCCACGTGGTGACGGTGCTGCCCTACGTACACTGTGCATGGGCGGCTGCTGGAGAGCTCTGTTAATGCTCCCTGTCTCAGTGCAGTCGTTAACGGTGTTCTCTGCCACTTTTAAGAACATCCCAATATGATAGTCAATTTATGTCATTCATTTGTTAGCACCAGAAGCGCTAAGAATTGGCAAAATACCATTTCAGAGTTTAAGGAATGTTCATAAAGGGGTCCCTGGCGCCTGACCCCCAAGGCCACAGATAGGCCGAGTAGCCCCCGTAGCTCCCACCTGCCTCCTTCTGGTTTATTCCTCCTAACCATGTGGGGTGGAAGCACGGCCAGCAGCCACCTCTAGAGGGAAGGGCTGTGCGCCCCAGGCTCTCCATTTTATCTGAGGATAAAATGGAGAGGGGCCCCGCAAGTGCTTGCTGAATGAAGCATACGAGAAGTGAAAGAGGTCAAGTAATGTGCTGAGGGCCTCAGAGCTGGCGTTGGCACCCAGGCCTGTCCTCAAGGCTGAGCCCTACGTGTACTCTCTGATGGGATAATCAGAGTGACAGTGAATGGCTCTGTCTGGGAGGAGCGTAGCATTTGTGCCAAAGGTCAAGTGGATTTCCCTGAGCCTCAGAAGAGGCGGGAGAGTCTGCCTTACTGGGGAAGACAGGCATGGGAGCTGGTGACTCTAGACAGCCATTGGGCCATATCTTGGGAACCTGGAGAGAGGAGGAGTCCCTTGGGATGAAGGGTTCGGGTGGGATCTGGGGCAGCTAGAAGAGAGCCTTTCTGTGCTGATGGAAATGGTCAACCAGGCTGGTGTGCTGAAAGGGGGTAACAGTAGACTGTGTGGGGGGTTGCGGGGCTGACGGCCGCGGCTGTGGGGACTGCAGTTTGACCTGCTGGACCAGGACTCCCTGCACGAATCCCAGGAGCAGACGCTGATGGAAGAAGCGCCACCCCGGGCCCAGCATAGCTACAAGTACTGGCTTCTCCCTGGCCGATGGACCTCTGTGCGCTATGAACGGCTCGCCCTGCTGGCTCTGCTGGACCGGTGAGTGTCCCGCAGCCTTGGCCCCCAATTCTTGGAAAGCCCCTGGACCGTGGCTCCCCAGACTCTGTACCTGTGGAGGCGGTCATGGCAGCAGAGGCTGACCGCGGGGAGCTGAGGGCATGGCATTGGTTGGAGTCTGCAGTGGTGGTTTGTTAGGTTCATTTCGGGTGTAAGGGGGTGGCCAAGTGGGTGGTGCTGTGTCCTGTCTGTCCCAGAGTCCTCCTGAAAAAATCTCATGTCCTGTTCACTTTCTTTATTAGCTTCTGTTGATTTGAAAATCAAGTGCTGTAACCTAGAAAAGCTCCCAGACCAGTTATCTGACCTCTCCCATTTCTCAGAGGGGACACTGAGTCCCAGAAAAATCTGATAGAGAAGTCAGATGACTTTGGTTGTCTGTTGTAGAGAACTGGGGCCTAGACCCCATGTGGCTCGTCGTCATTCTGGGTTTCTCTAGACACAGTGACTGGGTGCTGGTCCCATGTGCATAGCGTGGCATGCCTGAGGTAGTGTGCGTGATGTAGCCACATGCAGTTAACCCAGCCTCTGCTAAAGATGGGAGAATCATGGGAGTGATGGCACCCTGAGCCTCAGTGTCCAGGGCCAGCAAAAGTTGGGAAGGAGGGAACAGTGGCATGGCCTCTGGAGCAGGTGTTTGCATCTTCAGAGGACAAGGGTCTGGCATGGGTGGGGTCCTTAAATGGGCCTTTGGGGCTAGATCCATCTCCCCCACTGCCCCACTGGAAGGTGAGGCAGGACGGGCATGCCCTGACTCGGCTGTCCCTGCAGGACGCGGGGGGTGCTGGAGAACATCTTCGGCGTCGGCCTGAGCAGCCTTGTGGCCTTCCTGGGCTACCTGCTGCTGCTCAAGGGCTTCTTCACCGACATCTGGGTCTTCCAGTTCTGCCTGGTCATCGCCTCCTGCCAGTACTCCCTGCTGAAGGTCAGGCCGGGCTCCCTGTGTTTGCTGCCCGCCCAGCTTTTCCCCAAGATTGCCCTTTCCACAACTCCACTTTTGAGGGGTATAAGCCGAAAGGTAGATAATTTGCCTAAGGTTCCCTAGAGCCGGCCAGCTCTCTTACAAGCAAGAAAACTGAGGCTCAGGACGGTTTGGGGTTCTGACCTGGTCACTCATAACTGCCCAGTGGTGGAGCTGAACAGGTCCGGGACCTCTGACCATCCCATGGGCACCGGCTCTAGTTGCCAACGTAGCCCTGTCTCTTCCAGAGTGTCCAGCCTGATGCGGCGTCCCCCATGCATGTGAGTACCCATGGAGCAGTGCCTCTGGCCAAGAGGCCACGGGAGGAGCTGAGACCAGGTGGGGAGGAGGGTGGGGCATGGAGGGCTGGGGCTCCCTCACCACCCCCATCACCCCTACCTGGCCAGGCTCTCCAGCTGGGACCCAGGGCCGGGCCTGGGGCCTGTGAGTGTGTGCATGTGCAAGAGGCGTGGCCGGGGGGGAGGCCCAGCTCCTCATGGGCTGACCCCTCAGGGCCACAACTGGGTGATCGCGTACAGCCGGCCGGTCTACTTCTGCATCTGTTGTCTGCTCATCTGGCTGCTGGACACCCTGGGCTCCGCTCAGCCCTTCCCACCTGTCTCCCTCTACGGCCTCACGCTCTTCTCCGCCTCCTTCTTCTTCTGTGCCCGAGATGTGGCCACTGGTGAGGCTGGGGCAGGGCTGCGGTGGCCCAGGAGAGTGAGTCCCGATGATGGGCTGAGGGAGGCCAGCAGGCTGACTGGGCTTCATGCTCCTTCCCTGCCAGTGTTCACCTTGTGCTTCCCCTTCGTCTTCCTCCTGGGCCTCCTGCCCCAGGTCAACACCTGCCTCATGTACCTGCTGGAGCAAATAGATATGCACGGCTTCGGGGGCACAGGTAGGACACCTGCAGGTGCTCAGGTGGGGCCCTGCAGAGGCCCAGGAGGGCCCTCAGATTGGGTCTGCGATTCCACCCTTCTGGAACCTTCCCCTGTATCTGTACTGCAGATTCAAGGGTCCCCTGCCCCTCCTCTTCCCATCTTTCCCCTCTTGTCCCCTCCCCTTCCCCTCCCCTCATTTCTCATCCTCTCCCTTCCCCTCCCTTTTCTTTGCTCCTCCCCCTGCTTCTCTCCCCTCCTGCCCTCCCTGGCAAGTGGTTTAAATGTGAGAATTCTGGAAGCTCTGAAGGCCACTTGGGGCTGGGGGCAGCAGAGAACAATGGACTAGGGGTGCCGTTCTAGGGAGGCCAGCCTCGGAATTCAGGGGCAGCCGGGTGGGGGTAAGGTGGGGTACCCGCAGGTAAGTGCTGGGCTGTACTCCTCCCCAACATTCAGCTGCCACCAGCCCGCTCACCGCAGTCTTCAGCCTCTTCCGCAGCCTGCTGGCCACTGCCCTGCTCTACGGCTTCTGCCTTGGGGCCATCAAGGTAGGGTGGCCTGTAGGGTGGGGGCATGCTGTGGTGTGGGGGTGGTTGGGGTGGGGCTGTGAACTGGGCTCTGCAGTGCTTCTCACACAGGGGCAACCCAGGCCCCGTGCTTACCTCACCTCCCCTGACCAGCATGGATTCTTTCCCCAGACTCCATGGCCGGAGCAGCACGTCCCTGTCCTCTTCTCGGTCTTCTGTGGCCTCCTGGTGGCACTGTCCTACCACCTGAGCCGGCAGAGTAGTGACCCCACCGTGCTCTGGTGGGTGCCCGCACGCGCCTGTGCTCACCCTGGTGTGTGTGCTCTGGGTGTGTGTTTGTGTCTGCATGGTAGGGGTTTGTGGTCTGTGCATGTGCCCGTGACTGACTGGGGCCGGGGGCAGGGAGGGGCGCCCTCCTTCTGACTTTTCCTCACCCCCAGGTCTCTGATCCGGAGCAAGCTCTTCTCTGAGCTAGAGGAGCGCAGCCTGGAGACAGCCCGCGCCGAGCCCCCGGACCCCCTGCCAGATAAGATGCGCCAGTCGGTGGTAAGAGGCCAGGAGCTGTGGTTCTGTGGGGAGGCGGTGGCAGTGTCCAGCCTGGGCTGCTGGGCAGCTGAGTGTCTCTCCTGGCCCCGCAGCGTGAGGTCCTGCACTCTGATCTGGTGATGTGTGTGGTGATTGCCGTGCTCACCTTCGCCATCAGCGCCAGCACTGTCTTCATTGCCCTGAAGGTTGGTGTGGCATGGGCTGCCACCTCGCTGTCTTGGTGGGAGCCTGTTCCATCTGAGGGCCCTGGGCAGCCCCCTCCCCGGCCTCTGTGGCCCCTTGGCCTGCTCCCATCAGCTGAGCCTTCGACCTCTCCCTCCTGTAGTCGGTGCTGGGTTTCGTGTTGTATGCGCTGGCTGGGGCCGTGGGCTTCTTCACACATTACCTGCTGCCACAACTCCGCAAACAGCTGCCCTGGTTCTGCCTGTCACAGCCTGTGCTGAAGCCACTGGAGTACAGCCAGTACGAAGTGCGTGGTGAGTGCCTGCCCCTGATGGCCAGGCCTGGGCAGTGGTTCGGGCTGCAGCCTGGCTGGTGGGAGCTGTGGTCCTCTTGGCTCAGGAGTGCCAGTAGGGGGCACTCGCTGCCCACACTACCCTTTCTGCACCCTCCCGGCCCTCTGTGTCCCCCCTGCCTGGCTTCTCCCTGTGCCCTTACCTTGCCTGCGTTGTCCTAGTCCTGCCTTCCTTGCTGTCTGTGAAGAGATGGAAGAATCAGAACCCCAGGGCTCTGAAGGGATCTCTTGTCCAGAAGTAAACACTGGGCACCAGTGGACCAGATCTGCCTGGAGAATTTTCACCGAGCTGCGTAATGGTTTTTAAAAAATCCTGGAGTCGGTTTTTAGTGTCTCAATTCGTGATATGAGGATCCATTTTTCTTGTTTTCTTTTTTGTCTTTTGCAACCTCTGCCTCCTGGGTTCAGGCAATTCTCCTGCCTTAGCCTCCCGAGTAGCTGGGACTACAGGCTGCACCACCATGTCCAGCTAATTTTTATATTTTTAGCAGAGACAGGGTTTCACACGTTGGCCAAGATGGTCTCCATCTCTTGACCCCATGATCTGCCCACCTTGGCCTCTCAGAGTGTTGGGATTACAGGCATGAGCCACCGTGCCCAGCTGTTTCTTGTTTTTCTTAAAACAACAGAAGATTTTGCCAACCTGAGCCGAGGAGTGCCCTTTAGAAGGGCCTAGCATGCAGGCCCACTGTGCCCTCGGGCCCTAGCCAGCCTGCTGTACGTGAGCATTTGTGATTTCCTCAGTGGCCTTGTTTACACAGACAGCCAAACGGCAGAGCACCCACCATAGAGCAAGCCTCGATGTGCTAAGTGGCATGTGGAGCCCGTGCCCTGCTGGGGCTTGTTGCTCTCATTTGAGCTGCTACAGATCAGCCCCTCCCCTCCGGAGTCTCTGAGGACCCAGGACAGTGCAGCCTGTGGTTTGCCTGCCCTCCTAGGGAAGGACTTCCTCAGGGAAGGCGGGCGTGTGGAAGCCAGGTGCTGGCCAACAGTCCTGTCCTCTCCACAGGTGCTGCCCAGGTGATGTGGTTTGAGAAACTGTACGCCGGCCTGCAGTGCATAGAGAAGTACCTCATCTACCCCGCCGTGGTGCTCAATGCCCTCACGGTGGATGCCCACGCAGTTGTCAGCCACCCGGACAAGTACTGCCTCTAGTGAGGACCACCCCTCCCTTGACGGTCCCGTCATCCACATTCCCTTTTGATCCACGGGGAAACTGCGGCCCGGAGAGGGAATGAGTCATGTTTAAGGTTGCTCAGCAAGCTAAAGCAGGACCCCAGCTCCTGACACGCCGTCCCATGGAGTGCTTGTCTCTTTGAAAGCAAATGTGTTCCCCGCCAAACGCCCCCAGAAGAGCAGAGACTAAGAGTCACGGGCCCGAAAGAGCAGGGGCCAGCCTAGTAGAGCAGAGGCCTGGGGTTGCCCTCAGGCCAGGGCAGGGGAGGGATGGGACACCTGGACCCACTGCCCCCGTCCCCCACCGAGCACCCGATGTCTGCCCCTCACCTACAGCTGCCGGGCCCTGCTGATGACTGTGGCTGGGCTGAAGCTACTGCGCTCGGCCTTCTGCTGCCCACCCCAGCAGTACCTGACGCTGGCCTTCACTGTCCTGCTCTTCCACTTCGACTACCCGCGCCTCTCCCAGGGCTTTCTGCTTGACTACTTCCTCATGTCCCTGCTTTGCAGCAAGGTGAGGACACCAGGCTGACCTATGGGAGCTGAGCCGACTTCTGCCTAGATGGGAAGAGAATTTCCTGAGGCCCTGTGGCCACCACTCTGTATCAGCCCCATGGGCCTTTGCAGCAGTTTCTTGAGGAAGGGGTTGCTTCTACCCCCTACAGAGAGGAGACTGAGGCTGAAGGAGGTAGAGGGACTTGCCTCAGTCTTCCAGAGAATTGGTGGTCAGCCAGGATTTGAACCCCGGCCTGTCTGACCCCACGGCCACCTCCTCCGAAATGGTTGGGGTAGTCAGGACCTGGACTTGTCCTGGAGGCAGACCTCTGAGTTCCGTGCCCCTTTGCCACCCTGGATCCAGAGCAGTCAGAGCTGAGTTTCGGAAGCCCCTAGGGCCTGAGCTGTATAGGTATATAGGTGCGCTGCCGGGCTCTGGCATTGCCAGGGCTTGGGGGTCACTTTGAACTAAGGACCATTCTCCTGCACTCTACTGGAGGCCAGCGGTGGTGCCTGGAGCCCCAGGCAGGCCTGAGGCTTTTTCTCCCTCACTTGGACATTCTGTTCTTGCTTTCTGGCCTGGCCAAGGATGTTGGGTATCCACACTGCATACTCTCTGAGGGCAGAGCCTGTGACTGTCCCCGACTTTCGGTACCGTAGTTCAGCTCCAGCCTCACTAGTGACGTAGTGGTGTGACCCAAGGAAGTCATTTACTGTCTCTATCTTCTCTGAACCTCAACTTTCCCATCTGTGAAATGGGGCCAGCAATAGGAATAAGAAGCTCCCAGGGTAGTTGTGTGAACTAAATGGTTACTGCTCCTTTAGAGCTCCAGCAGGGTTGCTAATGGATCAGGAGCCTTGAGCCGTGTCCAGAGCAGAAGGGCCGGCAGTTGTCTTAAGCTTAGCCCCAGTGGGCCATGACCCAAGCCTCTGAATGGGGTCCTGGCATCCAGGGGCTTCCATGAGTGACCGTGCATGCCTTCTTCCTCTCCTTGCCGACCCTGCCAGTTGTGGGACCTGCTGTACAAGCTGCGTTTCGTGCTGACCTACATTGCGCCCTGGCAGATCACCTGGGGCTCGGCTTTCCACGCCTTTGCCCAGCCCTTTGCTGTGCCCCGTATCCGGCCTGTGTTTGGGTGGGGTGGGCAGGGAGGGCTGTGGCATGGTGCAGTGGAGGTGGCGGGGGGTCAGGAGGTCCTGCCGCCTGCCGTCTCCTTGACTGTGGCTCAGACTCAGCCATGCTGTTCGTCCAGGCCCTGCTCTCGGGGCTCTTCTCCACGCCACTCAACCCACTGCTGGGGAGTGCCGTCTTCATCATGTCCTATGCTCGGCCCCTCAAGTTCTGGGAACGCGACTACAAGTGAGTCTCACAGGAGGCAGGAGCATGCTCAGCAGGGCAAGAAGGGAGGGGTCTGGAGCCCAAGCTGGAGGCCATCCACAGAGGGGCTGCAGCAGGTGTGGGAGGGTGTGGGTGCAGTGGGGACACTTGAGGCGGCGGATCTGATGAAGGCAGGGCTTGTGCCAGGCCAAGGTCTCAGGCTCACAGTGTGGGGGCAGTGGGGCCCGGGGGTGAGCCCAGCCTCCCTGCTTTCTGGCTATGAGTTCTATGCAAGTCCCTTCATGTCCCTGAGCCTCAGTCTCCTCATCTGCCTGTGTAACAAGGCCATCATGGATGGTATTGGCCTTGGGGCACGGGGAGAGCATGAGCAGGGAGCACCCTTTCTTTGCCTTCTTGGCTGACCGCCTTGTTCTCTCTCTGGACAGCACTAAACGCGTGGATCATTCCAACACCCGACTGGTCACACAGCTGGACCGGAACCCTGGTGTGTACCTAGCCATCTGGGGGCTTTAGAGTAGGGCCTCCCTAGGGCAGGAGACGTTAGCTAACCTGTCACTTTGTCCATTTGCCTGTCTGTCCTGGGTCCTAGGCGCTGATGACAATAACCTCAACTCCATTTTCTATGAGCACTTGACGCGTTCTCTGCAGCACACGCTTTGTGGGGACCTGGCGCTGGGCCGCTGGGGCAACTATGGCCCTGGCGACTGCTTCGTCCTGGCCTCCGACTACCTCAACGCCCTGGTACACCTCATCGAGGTTGGCAATGGCCTTGTCACCTTCCAGCTGCGTGGCCTTGAGTTCCGGGGTGAGCCTCAGGACTAGGCTCGGGTGGGCAGGTGCGGCTTGGGCCAGACACGGGTGCTGCGTTGGATGGCACGTTGGAGCAAGGTCCGGTCCAGCTCTGCCAGGGCTGGCGAGTGGCCTTGGGCAAGGCACTCCTCCTCCCAGGGCCTGCGTTTCCTAGTCTGAGCAATGAGGTG
This sequence comes from Leontopithecus rosalia, assembly GCA_028533165.1. Lineage (NCBI taxonomy): Eukaryota > Metazoa > Chordata > Mammalia > Primates > Cebidae > Leontopithecus > Leontopithecus rosalia. The sequence goes on from JAPYYA010000266.1 coordinate 65,787, forward strand.
GTGGGGTCTCTTGGCCAAACCTGCACCTACCCTGCCTTTAGGTCCCAGTGACTCTCTACGGGTTGCTGCAGTGAGGGCCTGGGCCTGGAGGTCTGGGTTCTCACCGCCAGCTCCCCTAGCCTGCTCTGTGGTTTTAGGCTTGGTCCACAGGTTGGGTGCCGTGAGGGAGCCAGCCCCTTCCTGTCAGGAAGACGTGTGTGTTGGATTCCCCAAGAGTGCAGAGGGGCCAGACCCTGTGTCCCCACCCCCTCCCGCCCTGCTGTTTGATGCTGGGAGTTGGGAGGAGAAAGGCAGGCGTTCCTTTGTGAATCCTTTCATCCATAAGGTTGACTCCCCTGGCCCCCGGGGGGTGAATGGCCGTAGGTCTCTAATGCCATGTTGCTCACTTTCCCAGGGCAGGGCAGGTTAGGGATTATCCCGGCTGCCCCTGACTGCACACTCCTCTCCCGCAGGCACTTACTGCCAGCAGCGAGAGGTGGAGGCCATCACAGAGGGTGTGGAGGAGGACGAGGGCTGTTGCTGCTGCGAGCCCGGCCACCTGCCTCGGGTCCTGTCCTTCAATGCTGCCTTTGGGCAGCGCTGGCTGGCCTGGGAGGTGACAGCCAGCAAGTACGTGCTGGAGGGCTACAGCATCAGTGACAACAATGCCGCCTCCATGCTGCAGGTTTTCGACCTCCGCAAGATCCTCATCACCTACTACGTGAAGGTACGGTGGGCAGGCGAGGCTGGGCAGCACAGCCTGAGGGTGAGTGCTTGCTGCAGGAGGCCCCGTTACCCACTTCTGGGTTTTCAGGAGCCTGTTTGGCCGAGGGAAGCTGAGGCCTCGGTTGAAGTGTCCCCCAAGGCACCACTGCCAGACCTCAGGTAGCAGGGGCCTCTGTGCCCATGTGCTTCTGATGATAGGTGCCCAGGGCAAAGAAGGCTTGCCTTGGGCAGTGTGTATGGGACAGGTGGGCAGTTGTGGAAGCCGGTCTTTGAAGCCAGCAGTCCCCTGCCCCGGCTCACTCAGCACCGAGCGGTGGCGAAACTTAACTGTGGTTGTGTTAATGATCTCACGGGAGCAGCTTCCTGAGCAGTAGTGTTTACCGTGGGCAGGCCCTGTGCTGGGCATCTCTCCTGAGCTGGGTAGAGTCTCCCACCCTTTGAGAGGGGCCCTGTTGTCTTACAGATGTGGAAGTTGGCTTGCAAAGGTTCTAGAATCTGAAGAAAGTAGCCAAGCCAGGCTTTGAACCCAGGCTGGCCCTCTGAGCCACAGAGCTTTCCTGCCTCAACCTGAGCCAGGCCTGAGGCTCGTGAGACCACTTGGAGGTGGTGGGGGTTGGTGAGGCAATGTGGGGTGCATAAGGAGCCCTGGGATGGGGATTCTGATCAGCCTAGAATGTCTCCTCCCTCGTGTGCCTCAGCTTATTCCTTGAGAAGTGGGGGTTATTGCAGTTCTGTGAGATGGCAGAAATGTTGAGGCTTGGCTGGGCATGGTGGCTCACACCTGTAATCCCAGCACTTTGGAAGGCCAAGGCAGGTGGATCATCTCAGGTCAGGAGTTTGAGACCAGCCTGGCCAATGTGGTGAAACCCCATCTCTACTAAAAATAAAAAAAAATTAGCTGGCCTTGGTGTGGGCACCTGTAGTCCCAGCTACTCGGGAGTCTGAGCCAGGAGAATCGCTTAAACCCAGAAGGCAGAGGTCGCAGTGACCCGAGATCATGCTACTGTACTTGACCCTGGGCAACAGAGCAAGACTCTGTCTCAGGGGAAAAAAGAAATTTTGAGGCTTTGTGGTGGTACCCAGAATAAGGTCCTTGGAGTGGGGCGAGTTGCGGATCACAGTCCAAACTCCCACATGCCTTCTCGGGGTCTGCCCGGAGCTCCCTGTGTTGGGCTGGGGGTGGCCTATTGGGGCCCAGGTGAGCCTGCCAGCTAGGCCCTCTCTGGGGTAGTCTCATGCAGCCCTGGCTGTCCTTTTGCCTCCAAAGGAAATCCTGTCCACACCAAACTTCCGAAGAGCTGTCATTTTTTTGTCATTCCCTCTGCCTTCCTAGCCACTTCTAGGCAAGGATTTGTGAGACCATCTCCCTTTTATCAAGAAGGAGGCTGAGTCTAGAGAGGGACATTCCCAGCCCCAGGTTACCCAGTGGTCATGGCCTGCTCGACCTTCTGGTCCCGTCTTGCCCAGGTCACGCTGCTGGTCTGCCAGGCCAGGGCCGGCAGGTTGAGATGTGCCCTGCCAGGTCTCTTGTCCCATGGGGAAGCCAACTTGCCACATCTAAGGCTCCCTTAAAGGCTGGGCAGAATTTGGGTCTGGTGAAGATGCCTGGAGGACCTGGGGAGGCTCCGCTGAGGATGTGGACTGAGAGTGAAGCTTGGAAGGACAAGTCAGGGCTGCTGTGGTTGGGGCTAGGGGGAGGCGAGTATGCTGGGGAGCCTGGTGCATCTAGGGCAGTGTCCCAGCTGCAGGGATAGGTCCTTTGCAGCCTTCTAGGCCGGCCAGACAGGGCGGAACCCCTCCCATGAGCTTTGCCCTTCCCATGGGAATTGCTGGGCTCTCAGACTGGCTCATGCAGCTGGGAAGGACCACAAGAGCAGGGAAAGGCACCGTGGTGAGGCTGCTTGGAATCCGGGCAGTGCTTCTCGGGAAGCACCTTGGGCAGAGCCCAGCTCGAAGTGAGCGCTCACAGGCAGAGCCGTGTCAGAGAAAATGATGGGGCTGGTGAAGGTTAACCAAGCACCTGATATGTGCCAGGCCAGCTCCTCCCTGTACCTGAAGCTTTCCCTTCTTTCTTTCTTTTTTTTTTTTCCTGAGACAAGGTCTCATTCTATCACCCCGCCGGAAGGCAGTGGTGCCATCTAGGCTCACTGCAATGTCTGCCTCCTGGGTTCAAGCAATCTTCCTATCTCAGCCTCCCAGGTAGCTGGGACTACAGGTGCGCATCACCACACCTGGCTAATTTTTGTATTTTTTGTAGAGATGGGGTTTTGCCATATTGCCCAGGCTGGTCTTGAACTCTTGGGTTCAAGTGATCCTCCCATCTCAGCCTCCGGAAGTGCTGAGATTATAGGTGTGAGCTACCGTGCCTAGCCGAAGCTTTGCTTTTCTGAGTCTTTTTAGCAGCGCTGGTGATGCCTGGATTATAGAGGCAAGCTATGGGCAAGAAGGTCAGTTCTCTGGGTCTGTCCTGGCCAAGGGCCTGCCCCATTTGCTCCATCTCGGGGTGGCATGTGGAACCCCTGTGACCTCACTGGCTGCCATGCCAGCCTTAACCAGCCTGTGCATCCTGGCCATGCCAGCTACCTGCCTTCCAAAGCTCCCGTATGTTTGTCCAAACAGATATTTAAAACCAACAGGGCCTCTTAACAAGAGGTTCGGGAGCCCCCAGTTTTGGGTACCAGATGTGCCTGTGGCTTCTTTCTGAGGAGAGGCCTGATGGCTGTCATGCTTCAGCTGCCTAAAGGGACCTGTGACCCAGGTGTTCTAAGGCAGACCCACTATTCAGCCTGCCCTTCGGCCCTGAGATCTGGATCCCATAATGTCATGGTGGAGAAGATACAGGGTTCAGATTGCAGTTCAGTCTGTGCCACCCCCCACTGCCCCCGCCCCCAGCCCATGTACTGTCTGGCTGCTGCTGTGCTCCAGGTTCTGTTTGTGCAGGAACACCAGCTCCTGCTGCTGCCAGCCCAGAGGCTGCACAGGCACTGAAGGTTCACCTGAGGGCCACACCCCAGGGTCCGGGTGCTGGCCCGAGGCAGGTGAGGGACAGGGTTCAGGGCAGGTGGGACCAGCCCTAACTCGATGACTTGGAAGCTGAGGTGGTGCATGTTGAACATGATGATCTTGTACTCTTCTGGGACTGCTATCTGCCTGAACCTCAGTTTTCTATATAAACGGGGCTTATCCTAGGGCAGAGGCAGGCAGGTGCTGCCTGAGTGCTAGCCTCGGCATGGGACTTCCTGCTCTGTAAGTGGTTACTTCCTGGCGGCTGTGTCGCTCCTCCCTGGCCTAGGGGAAGGAGCCAACTTGCCTGGCTGCTCTTGAGAACTGAGACGGCGGCTGTAGGAGTAGGGTGCCCCAGAATGTAGACATAGCTCAGTCCGGGGGAGGAGCCTGTGAGCCTCGATGCTGTCTCCTCCAGTGGGCAGGGGTGAGGACCCGGCCTGATGCCTGCGCTCCTCTCCTAGAGCATCATCTACTACGTGAGCCGCTCACCAAAGCTGGAGGCGTGGCTCAGCCATGAGGGTATCTCGGCAGCCCTGCGGCCTGTGCGTGCGCCCGGCTATGCCGACTCAGATCCCACCTTCTCACTGAGCGTGGACGAGGACTATGACCTTCGCCTGTCTGGCCTCTCGCTGCCCTCCTTCTGCGCGGTGCACCTCGAGTGGATCCAGTACTGCGCCTCCCGGCGCAGCCAGGTCAGGCTCCACTACCTATGGCTGCCACCTGGGGCTGTGGGACCTGGGCTTCCCCACTCCCCTGCTCCCCATTTGCTTTCCTCACCCTGAGCCTCCCTTGGCCTGCACCCCAGCCCCCACCCCAAGTTCCCTGTCCCAGGTCTGAGTTGGGACGGGGGTCCTTATACCACAGCCTGTGGAGCAGGACTGGAACTCCCCGCTGGTCACGCTGTGTTTTGGCCTGTGTGTGCTGGGCCGACGGGCCCTAGGGACGGCGTCTCACAGCATGTCTGCAAGGTGAGTGCTTGGGGGTCGTGCTGGGGCTACTGCCGTCCCCACCCCACCTCTTCCACCTGGAGCTCTGTGGTCTCTGGCCGCAAAGGCCGCAGAAAGTGCGGTGGTCCTTCCTGTTGGGATAGTTCTTCTCCCACGGGCAGGGCACTTCTCTTGTCCGCTCCTCAATGCTCTGTGAGAGACATGGGCAGAGATTGGCCTCTTTGTCAGGATGGGGAAACTGAGGCCCAGTGTGAGGAAAGGCCTCTGCTTGGATCACTCTGAAGCCTTACCCCTGGGTCCTCCACGCCCCTCTCTCTCCCCTCCCTGATCTTCCTCTCACTTAGCCTGGAGCCCTTCCTCTACGGCCTGCATGCCCTGTTCAAGGGGGACTTTCGCATCACCTCTCCACGTGACGAGTGGGTGTTTGCTGACATGGACCTGCTTCACCGCGTTGTGGCACCTGGGGTTCGCATGGCCCTCAAGCTTCACCAGGTCAGGGAGGGGTATGCCCAGCAGCATAGGTGGGTGGGAGATGAAGCCTTTCTCCAGGGTAGGGCCACTGACCCCAGTCTCCTTGTTTTCCCCACCAGGACCACTTCACATCCCCAGATGAATATGAGGAGCCAGCAGCCCTATACGATGCCATTGCAGCCAACGAGGAGCGGCTGGTCATCTCGCATGAGGGTGACCCGGCGTGGCGCAGCGCCATCCTCAGCAACACGCCCTCCTTGCTGGCTCTGCGCCATGTCCTGGACGATGCCTCGGATGAGTACAAGATCATCATGCTCAACCGGCGCCACCTCAGCTTCCGAGTCATCAAGGTGGGGCTAGCCCCACCTGCCCTGCGCCCTGCCCCCAACTCCCCTTGGGCTGGTCCCCTGACCCTGGCGTGTGGCCCTCAGGTGAACCGGGAGTGCGTGCGTGGCCTGTGGGCCGGGCAGCAGCAGGAGCTGGTGTTCCTGCGCAACCGAAACCCTGAGCGTGGCAGCATCCAGAACGCCAAGCAGGCGCTTCGAAACATGATCAACTCCTCCTGCGACCAGCCGCTGGGCTACCCCATCTATGTGTCGCCTCTCACCACCTCGCTGGCTGGCAGCCACCCCCAGCTGCGGGCGCTGTGGGGTGGCCCCATCAGCCTGGGTGCCATTGCCCGCTGGCTCCTGCGCAGCTGGGAGAGGTGAGGCCCCGGGAAGGGGTGACATGTGGCAAGGGAGGAAGCCGAGGTACAGCACCTGCCGCCTGGGTCTCAGAGGGAGGATGTGCCGGAGCCTGGGCTGGAATCCCGGGAGATGACTCCCTTCCAGAGCTGACCTGCCCCTCCTAGATGTCACCTTACCCCCAGAGCTGACAGTGGCCTTTAGCCGTTAAGCACTGTTGACAGCGCCACCCTCAAAAGACCCTCCAAAGTAGGTGGCAGCCTCTTCGAGGGGAGGATCCTGGGGCTCAGAGGTGTTAATGATTTGTCCTGGGGCTGAGGACTCCTGTTGTGAGGCCTCTGGCCTCAGCTGTGTCCCTCCTGATCTCTTTTTTACCTCTCCTACCCTCAGGCTTCACAAGGGCTGTGGCGCTGGCTGCAATAGTGGCGGGAACGTGGATGACTCAGACTGTAGTGGGGGCGGTGGCCTGACCTCCCTCAGCAATAACCCCCCTGTTGCACACCCCACGCCTGAGAACACGGCAGGTGAGGGGCGAGGCTGGGCTGAACCCGTGGGCGAGGAGTATAGCTCAGCTGAGGTCTCTGCTGTCTTACTGTCTCCTACAGGCAGTGGTGACCAACCCCTCCCACCAGGCCCTGGCTGGGGGCCTCGGCCCTCTCTGAGTGGCTCTGGTGATGGGCGCCCCCCTCCTCTGCTGCAGTGGCCGCCGCCTCGGCTCCCTGGACCGCTCCCTGCATCACCTACCCCCACAGAGGGTTCCCGGACCTCACGGCCCCCTGGTCCTGGTCTCCTCAGTTCTGAGGGTCCTAGTGGAAAGTGGAGCCTGGGGGGCCGGAAGGGTCTGGGAGGATCTGATGGGGAGCCAGCCTCAGGGAGCCCCAAAGGAGGTACCCCCAAATCTCAGGTAAGGTGCCTGTGGGAGGGCTGGGTCCCAGAAGGCTCAGGCCTGCTCGCCTGCCAACCTCTCTCCCCTCCCCCAGGCGCCTCTAGACCTCAGCCTCAGCCTCAGCCTCAGCCTTAGCCCGGATGTCAGCACTGAGGCCTCGCCCCCCAGAGTTGCCCAGGACATTCCTTGCTTGGACAGCAGTGTCCCTGAGAGTGGCACACCTACAGGCACCCCGGGCGACTGGCCTGCCCATGCCGAGGAGCGGGAGAGTCCGGCAGCCCAGCCCCTGCTGGAACACCAGTACTGAGCCAGCTGGCGCCCACTGGACCTCCTGATAGGACTCAGTAGTGGACCTGCTCTGCTGCCTCTGGCCCTCTCTGCTGGACCACAGAATTGAGTGGCTTTGACCTCCATGTCTGAACCCTGACCTCTGGCTGCCTTGGCCAGAGAACCAAAACTGAATGACCCATACCTCTGACCTTGACCCCTGATCTCTCTCATCCCCGGTCCGGGGCCTGGGCTCCCCAGATGGAGGCAGGCAGCCTCCCAGCCAGGCCCTAAGAGCCAAACCATGGGCTGGTCCCAGTTGGAGCCCGTGGCCAGTACCACCTCAGCCCCTGGGCCTGCTCTGCCTGCAGGAGTGGCCCCCTTGGCCTGGACCTGGGGCCTGAAGTGTGGGAAGGGTGGTTTCTTGGTTTCTTTCTTCCTTTTTTTTTGTGCCTCGGAGACATCAGAATTAATAACACTATTTTTGATTTTGGTTGGCAGTTTCTTTTTTTTACCGGGGAATGGGTACAGGATAGAATAGGCGGCCAAGCTGGGGTGGACAAACACAGAGGCGTGAAGGATATGGAGCTGAAGTATAGAGATCAAGGGCAGACCAAGGCGGGTCCGGGTAGAGTGGGGTCCTCTTCGCCTCAGGCGTGCTCCCTTTTCAAGCCTTTATCTGAAGGTTATGGTCTGCTATTTCCCACCCCCATATGGTCAAAGACTTCCAGGTCTCGGGAGCCCAGGCCCGGGACTGGGGGTGGCTCCTACATTTAACCAGGCTTGTCCTTGGCCAAAGCCTTTCCCTGGACCTCAGTTGCTCTAAGGCGTAGAGATGACACCTGTCCAAGGTGTTTTCAGAATAAATGAGAGTGCTAGTGGAGCAGTTGCCCGGGGCCCCCGTGCTTAGCAAGTGCTCCGTGAAATAGTGGCCGTCTCTGGGCACCTGCTTATGCTGTCTGGGAGCTGGACGCCAGGTTGCCGGCGCCAGCCCTCCCGGTTTGTCTGGAAGACCGGTACAGTTTTCTCGGCCAAGGAAATAGCCTGAAGAGTCAGTACGGGGCGGGGCTGACCGCTGCCAGGCTGGAGTCCCCGCCCGCTGCGCTTCCCGCCGCAGACAGCTCTCGGCTGGCCCCGCCCCTTGGCGACCCCGCCCCCTCAGCCCCACCTCCAGGCGGAGCCGGCGCCGGGAGCGGTAGCGGGAGAGCGGCAGCGGGACCCCAGCGCGGGCGGCGGCGGCTGGGCGGGAGCCCCCGAGGTACTGGCGGGAGCTGGGGACGGGAGGCACTGCTGTCGGGCCGGACAGGGAGAGGTGGCCTAGCGGTGGGCCCGGGTGACGTGTGTGGGAGTGGGGTCCTCTCCACGTTCGTTGCCGGCACCCTCCCAACTTCCCTACGGGCTCCAACTCAGTCCGGAGTCAATGTGTTCACTCCCCTGACTCTGAGCAGCCGTTCCTGCTCACTCTGTGTGACGGCTTAGTCTGGCCAGCAAGCCAGTGAGTGGAGGCTGCGACTCGTGACTCCTCGTGGCGGCGCTGTGACCCCCTCCCCCCCAACACTGCAAGTGTGTGCGGGGCTCCCCCTTATTCTGGGGCTCCTCCTCTCCTTAGGCGGCCTCCACCCCAGTCCCTGGCCTGGCCTGGTAGGAAACATCTGTCGCGCCCCCTGGCAGCAGAAATGGGGTCATGACCTCCAGATGTGCTGGGAAGTAGCCAACTCCTCCTCCTGGGGCAGGCAGGCCTTCCGGATCTGTGGGGGCGGGGCCGGCTCTTTCCCCCCACCCCTAGTGACACAGGCCCGGAGGAATGTCCTGGCCTCAATGGACCCTGTGTGAGCTTCAGGGTCGGGGGCAGAGCCCAAGAACACCCCTCAAGGCAGTGCCAGACTTGGCACTGGGCCACACAGCAAGAGGCAGCCCACAGGCTGGGTGCACACATGCACAGAGCTCACTTCCAAGCGTGCAGAGCTCAGCCCACACGAAGTGGGGCTTGCACAGATCCCCTCCCTCATGCGCTCCTACCCCTCACACACCATAGCTCAGGCCTGAGCCTGCATGTGCCTAGATGTTGGCTCATGGAACCAGGGGCCACACCGCCACACACACATAGTGACACACACTCTTCTCAGTCTCCCAGCAAACTTGGGAGGGGACAGAAATAGTTAACCCTGGTTTTGTTTTTTCTTTTTTTTGAGACAGAGTCTCGCTCTGAACCCAGGCTGGGGTTCAGTGGTGTGATCTCGGCTCAGTGCAACCTCCACCTCCTAGATTTAGTGGATTCTCCTGCCTCAGCCTCCTGAGTAGCTGGGACTACAGGCATGCACCACCATGCCCAGCTAATTTTTATATTTTTAGTAGAGACAGGGTTTCACCATGTTGGCCAGGCTGGTCTCCAACTCCTGACCTCAGGTGATCCCCTGCCTCAGCCTCTCAAAGTGCTGGTATAACAGGCGTGAGCCATTGCACCTGGCCAGTTAACCCCATTTTAGAGATGAGAGAACAGAGGCTCAGGTCAGCATGGGAGTTTATTCAGGAGAAATCAAGGTAGAAGACACCTGGGCTGGGGAGCCAACGCTTGCTTGGTTCTGGAGGCCCCAGGCGAGGGGTGTATGGAGTTCCTTTTCCACCTGCTCTGGCCCAGCCCTGCATGATGTCACTGGAAGCTGCATGAAGACCCACCATTAGATGCCTGTACCCCCAGTGGAGGGTCCCCAGCTCCCTGTCCTCACTGCCTACTCCATTCAGGGCTGGCCTAGGCTTCGCTTCCCTCAAGTTCTCACACCACCTTTTGCACCTGCCTTTGGCGTCACATTTCCGCACTTAGCAGGTCCCTGGGGCTTTGGGTGTCTCAATCTTGCATCCTGTGAGACCTTGAACCTCAGCCCAACACCCACCCCCAAACACCTACGCACACAGCCAGCAGTGGGCAGGTGCAGCTCTGGTTAGGCCCTGGAGATGGAGAGGCCCAGGCTCAAACCTTAGCTCTGACATGGAATTGCTTCAGGCAAGAGTATCTCTTCTGGACCTCATTTGACCATTTGTCACATGGGGTTGAAACCTCCCTGTCTGCTTCAGTGAGATCAGGTAGGCAGAGGCTCCTATGGGTCCCAGTTCCAGCAGAGGAGCCCTGTCATTGTGACTCCTTTTGCCCCCAGGCCTAGGCACAACAGCCTGCAAGAAGGTGAGCTGGCCTGTCCTTCAGGCCTGGGTGACTTGGTCCTATGACAGCTGGTGTGACCCCGGCACCTTCCTCAGGATGTGAGGGCCCGGCAGAGGGCTGGGCCCAGAGTTGGGGCTACTTCCTGTGCTGAAGGAAGTCCTCTTGCCATTCCTGCTGCCCTGCCAATGCCCCCTGGGAACCCATGTGTCCTTGTGGTATTGAGGCCTGAGGGCCAGGGCACTGAGAGCGATCAGACCTCTCTGGGTGATCCACTCTCCAGGGACCCTGAAGGAAGTGGGAGGGGCAGGGAGGAAGGTCTCTGGGGACAGGACGTCCTCCCTTTGTTAAGTGGGCAGGACCCAGACACCAGTGGCCCCTGAATTTCCCGTCCCAGCTGATACAAGTCGTCTGTCCAGTTGGGCTAGGTCCTGATGGGACCCTTACTCTGGGCCCAGGCCGAAGCCAAGGTGTGTGGGTGGGAAATGGGGCACCCTGGCAGTCCCAGGGCTGCTTAGGCTCCAGGACCCTCAGGGCCAAGACCCAAGAGCGTAGCCTCTAGCCCTGCCCAGCTAAGCCGGGGAGGGGGCTGGAAACCTCAGCCCCAGGCAGACAAGGAAGTGGCCTGGAAAGCGGAAGCAGCTTTGATGGTCTCGGAGGGGGCCGGAAGCCAACACGGGTGGTAGAGGACCAGGCTGGGGGCCTGGGTTCCTGTTTTCTCCCCCGGCCCCTCTGAGCAGCCCCCTCCTCCTTCAGGGCAGGAACTGCTGCCGCAACCTCCGCCTGCCAGCTGGGCACCAAACACCCGTGCCTGCCAATGCGGCCCAGCCCCCGGAGAGTCAGGCCCACAAAGCATGCCCATGTGGGCCGGCGGTGTGGGGAGCCCTCGGCGGGGAATGGCCCCTGCATCCACGGATGACCTCTTTGCACGCAAGCTGCGCCAGCCGGCACGGCCCCCGCTGACACCTCACACCTTTGAGCCGAGGCCAGTCCGGGGCCCCCTCCTGCGCAGCGGCAGCGATGCAGGCGAGGCCAAGCCCCCCACGCCTGCCAGCCCCCGTGCCCGTGCCCACAGCCACGAAGAGGCCAGCCGCCCTGCTGCCACTTCCACCCGGCTCTTCACTGACCCGCTGGCACTGCTGGGGCTGCCCGCAGAGGAACCAGAGCCTGCCTTCCCGCCAGTGCTTGAGCCTCGATGGTTTGCCCACTATGACGTGCAAAGCTTGCTCTTTGATTGGGCTCCGAGGTCTCAGGGAACGGGGAGCCACTCGGAAGCCGGCTCTGGGACCCTGGCTTCAGCCGAGGACCGGGCTGCCAGCTCGGACCTGCTGCTTGGGGCACCTGGCTTTGTGTGTGAGCTCGGGGGTGAGGGTGAGTTAGGCCTGGGTGGACCAGCATCCCCACCTGTGCCCCCTGCACTGCCCAATGCGGCTGTCTCCATCCTGGAGGAGCCACAGAACCGAACCTCGGCCTACAGCCTGGAGCACGCAGACCTGGGTGCTGGCTACTACCGCAAGTACTTCTATGGCAAAGGTGAGAAAAGGCAGTTCCAGGGAGGGGAGAAGGGGGGCTGAAGAAGAGATCCCTGTCACCTGCAGCGCACACAGTAGGGCTCATGAACTGTCCATCTCCTGTGAAGTCCCTGGCCCTAGGAGGGCTAAAGAGCTGAGCTGGGTCCTCCTGGACCCACTTTCAACCACCTTCTTAAGGCCAACCCTTGGTCCGTCACCCCCAGCCAGGGCTGGTCCCTCTGCCTCCATCTGGTTCATCCTCCATCTAGTTGAACCTGCCGGGCTGCGGAGAGATTTCCTATGGAAATTTCTGTGGGGTGAAAACTCAGGCCTCAAAGCCCTGCATCCCTGAACCTCGTTCTCACCAGAGCTGCGGAGAGGGCTCCAGGACGCGGAAGGGAGAATGGGGGCGTGGTGGGCGGGCCCAAGGCAGGATTTAGGCCTAGGAGGTGGCCGTGTGGGTCTAGGTCTGGGTCTAGGTCCGCCTTTGGGTCAGGGTTGAGATCTAGGTGTTGAGATCGGGGCTACAGAGGGGCAGGGCTTAGTCTAGGGTCAGCATTTGGTGGTGCGAGGGAGCCTAGGGCGGGGCTTAGCGTTGCGCCAGGTTGAGAGGGGGCGGGGCTGCTAGGGGGCGGGACCAATCATTCCTAGTGCGGTCCCGTAGAACACCAGAACTTCTTCGGGATGGACGAGTCGCTGGGCCCGGTGGCAGTGAGCCTGCGGCGGGAGGAAAAGGAGGGCAGCGGAGGGGGCACCCTGCACAGCTACCGCGTCATCGTGCGGACCACGCAGGTGGGCCGGGATCGCGGGATAAGGACGTGGGTTGCCTGCCCAACACCCTGTATGCATTCTGAGTGCCCTTACACCCCTTCCTCAGCTCCGGACCCTCCGTGGCACCATCTCGGAGGATGCGCTGCCGCCGGGACCCCCACGGGGTCTGTCCCCGAGGAAACTTCTGGAGCACGTGGCGCCGCGGTTGAGCCCCAGTTGCCTGCGCCTGGGCTCAGCTTCACCCAAGGTACCACGGACGCTGCTTACACTGGATGAGCAAGTGGTGAGTGGCTGGCTGCGGAGTCGCAGCCTTACAGCTGGCCCTAGTCTGAACCCAGCCTGCCTAGCTCCGAGCCCCCAGCCCTGACCCTGATCCTGGGCTGGGTGGTGACCCCAGGAGAGCTGACTTTTTAGAGAGAAGGCATCAGAGGTCATCTGGAGCCTTGCTTCTCAAAGTGAGCTCTGCAGACCAGCAGCATCCACATCATCTAGAAATGCAGATTCTGGGGCCCCACCCAGACCATCTGAATCAGAGTCTGCATTAATTTCTTTATTTTGAGATGGAGTCTCATTCTGTTGCCCAGGCTGGAGTGCAATGGTGCAATCTCAGCTCACTGCAACCTTCGACTCCCGGGTTCAAGTGATTCTCCTGCCTCACCTTCCTGAGTAGCTGGGACTACAGGTGCATACCACGTCTGGCTAATTTTTTTTTTTTTTGAGACGAAGTTTCGCTTTTGTTACCCAGGCTGGAGTGCAATGGCGCGATCTCGGCTCACCGCAACCTCCGCCTCCTGGGTTCAGGCAATTCTCCTGCCTCAGCCTCCTGAGTAGCTGGGATTACAGGCATGCGCCACCATGCCCAGCTAATTTTTTGTATCTTTAGTAGAGACGGGGTTTCACCATTTTGACCAGGATGGTCTCGATCTCTTGACCTCGTGATCCACCTGCCTTGGCCTCCCAAAGTGCTGGGATTACAGGCTTGAGCCACCGCGCCCGGCCAAATTTTTGTATTTATAGTAGAGACAGGGTTTCACCATGTTGGCCGGGCTGGTCTCAAACTCCTGACCTCAGGTGATCCCCCCACCTCAGTTTCCCAAAGTGCTGAGATAACAGGAGTGAGTCACTGCATTCGGCCCAGAGTCTGCATTTTAAAAAGATCTTTACAGCCTTAGACGCCCTGGTCTGAGTCACCCCACTGGTCCTGCAGTTCCCGCAATCGTTCCTAGCCAGTTTTCCCCACAGCCCCTGCTGGGTTTCCTCTCACATGTGGTGCTCACAGCTTCCAGGAGTGGCTCCTTCCATCCTCCACTCCCCCGCCGAAAGCTGCCCACTGGCTGAGTCTCCTCCTCTGTGTCATTCAATCCATCAGTCCAAACGATTCTTACACCTTCTTGGTGCCAGGCCCCAGACTGAATGCTGGGGACAGGTCTAGACTAGGTGCTTTGCTTGAGTAGCTCCCAGCTGGGTGGGGGCAAGAGACCCACAGAGAATTGCAGAAATACAGGAGCAGAATAACACTACAAGGGGAATGTCGAGGGCTCCATGGGACACAAGGGTGGTGCTGACGGCCTTTCCTTGGCCAGGGTTTTCCAGCATGGAGAATACAAAAGGGCTGAAGCCTGGATAAGCAGGTGTTTTCGGTCCGAAGAAATAATTTTGGAAAGGCTTGGAGAATGAGAGCATGGCACATTAGGCAGTCAGTTCAGCATGGCTGGGGTTGAGATTGTGGGGAGGGGCTTGGGAGAAGCTTGGCATGTGTTCCTGTGGGCACTAGGGAGCCATGGAGGGATCCAGTGCAGATCTGAGAGGGGCAGCCCTCTGGCTGCAGCATGGGGACTAGACCGGATGGGGCGGGAGGCAGGCAGAAGGCTGTTGCACTTGCCCAGGCTAGACATAGTGGTAATGAGAGTGGAGGTGAAGAGGAGGTGACAGTCCAGAAGAAGTGGGTGGTCACGCAGCTGTCTGGAAGCTGTGACGTGCTAGGATGCTCCAGCTTTCTTGACCCCTAGGAGTGGTGCTTTAAGGAGGAGGAGGAGTAGAGTGGGGGAGTCACAGCAGGGTGAGACATCGGACAGCTGGAGGAAAGGGCCTGGGGTTTGGTAGGCCAGTCTGAGTGGGAGGCAGAGACGGGGGGTGTCATCCCTGCCGCAGCCAGGGAGGGGGAGGAGCATAGGTGGAGAAGAGGCTGAGGCAGAAGGGGGGGGTCCCTGGGGCCTTAGGCAAGGTGAGTTTCCAGTTATCCCCAGTGCCAACTATGGCCAAGAGGGTGCCAGGATGAGGCCACATCTGGGGGCCATATGAGGAGTGGGGGGTGCAGGGGGTTGGGTGGAATGAAATTGAAGTGGGTACTGTGAGTGCAGACAAGTTTAGTTGTGGAAAAGGGAAGTAACAGCTGGAGGGGAGCCGGTGCTGTTTGGAGGGGCTCAGAGCACCTTAAGCTGGGCACGGTTATCCAGTTATCTGCAGAGGGAAGAGCCAGGAGCAGAAGATAAAGAAACAGGAGCATGGGGGGCAGAGGTGGTGCCTGGCTCAAAGCCTGCTGGGGCTGGGGTGGGGTTGCCTTGGACTCGGGGGTGGAGAGGACAGTCTAGCCTTGAGATAAGGAGAACGGCAATGTGTATGTTTATCGGAAGGGTCCTTTCTGTGAATCACCTTCTCTACTGCCACATGGGAACCAGCCCCTACCATCCCTTCCTGCCCGTGCCCTCCCAAG
The DNA here is from genome assembly GCA_028533165.1 of Leontopithecus rosalia. NCBI lineage: Eukaryota > Metazoa > Chordata > Mammalia > Primates > Cebidae > Leontopithecus > Leontopithecus rosalia. Next base: position 80,904 of record JAPYYA010000266.1, read on the forward strand.
CACTAGGAGCACAACAGACTATACCCACCTGACAGGCAAGGACACAAGTGGCTCAGAGAGGGCTGGTGCTCAGGGCCACACATCAAGGCAGCCCAGCCCCCAGGCCAGCGTCGCATCTATTCCCGACGGCCTGGTGGGGTGGGGCTGCAGGGGACTGAGGCCTATGCCTTCTGCCTCCCACTCCCAGCTCAGCTTCCAGCGCAAGGTGGGCATCCTCTACTGCCGGGCAGGCCAGGGCTCGGAGGAGGAGATGTACAACAACCAGGAGGCGGGACCGGCCTTCATGCAGTTCCTCACCTTGCTTGGCAACGTGGTGCGGCTCAAAGGCTTTGAGAATTACCGGGCCCAGCTGGACACCAAAAGTGAGGCCCAGGGGCACGAGGGGTGGGAGCGGATCTGTGCTGAAGGGGTGAGCGCCAATTGCCTTGTCACTGCTTTGTCCGTACAATCCTGGGCTGGGGGCTGGAGAGTTCTTTGGGTGAGCTGAGAATCTTGAGTCAGGGCTGTGAGGGCCAAGCTATGGGATGAGAGGAGGGGCTGGGACTGTCCCTCAAAGCCCGAGTACCCTACTGCCTGAGCTGGTGCTAAAGTGGTTTGGGGTACTACCCCTCCACCAAACACATTCTAGTGGCTCAGTCTTGTGGAAGAGAGGCGCCCCTGCCTTCCTGGTGGAAGGAGCCCCAGGGACGCTGGGAGGTGTACCAAGCGCCCCCTGCCTGCCGTTCACTCTCCCAGCATGCCACACATGCTTGGGCCTGGAGCAATACCTGGTTCTCCTAGGACACCTGACCCTGACCTCTCTCTAAGACTACTTCTCATTTCTGCCTTTATTCTATTTCTTTCTGTCTTTCTCTTTTCTTTTTAGATAGAGTCTCGCTCTGTTGCCTAGGCTGGAGTGCAATGAGGCAATCTCAGCTCACTGCAACCTCTGCCTCCCAGGTTTGAGGGATTCTCCTGCCTCAGCCTCCCGAGGGAATTACAGGCATATGTCACCATGCCCCGCTTATTTTTGTATTTTTAGCAGAGACGGGGTTTCCTCATGTTGGCCAGGCTAGTCTTGAACTCCTGACCTCAGGTGATGCCTCGGCCTCCCAAAGTACAGGGACTACAGGTGAGAGACACTGCACCCGGCCAATTCTATTTCTTTTTCTTTTCTTTTATTCTGAGAACGAGTCTCACCCTGTTGCCCTGGCTGCTGGAGTGCTGGTGACATCTCGGCTCACTGCAACCTCTGCCTCCCAGGTTCAAGCGATTCTCCTGCCTCAGCCTCTTGAGTGGTTGGGATTACAGATGCCTGCCACTACACCTGGCTAATTTTTTTGTATTTTTAGTAGAGACGGGGTTTCATCATGTTAGTCAGGCTGGTCTCGAACTCCTGACCTCAGGTGATCCGCCTGCCTAGGCCTCCCAAAGTGCTGGGATTACAGGCATGAGCCACCACCCCCAGGCTGTCTTCATTCTATTTCAACTCTCCCATCCTGACCCCCATTCTCTCTGGCATGGGGTTGGAGCCTGTGGAGGGAGGGGAGGAGGGACACTCTGGGCTGGGGCACCTGAATCTCATGGCTGGGGCATTGGCTGGTGTCGTGAGTGGTTGTCCACCTGCTGTTTGGGGCACAGAGGTTCCTGTGTGCAGACAGGGATGGCGGGTTCAAGAAACTCAGATTTCCCTTGTTTTCTCCCTCTGTGTCCCCAACTCCCTGGCCACAGCGGATTCCACAGGCACGCACTCCCTCTACACCATGTACCAGGACCACGAGATCATGTTCCACGTGTCCACAATGCTGCCTTACACCCCTAATAACCAGCAGCAGGTGTGAGAGGGACCGCCGTAGGGGTGGGGCTTCTGGGAACCATGGAGGGCCCTGAATGGTCGGTGACATTGGAGCTTTGGCTGGACCTCTTTTGGCCCCAACAACCCACCCCTCTGGTGGCCCCTTCCCAAAGACAAACACCCTAGGTCTTCACCAGGGGCAGTGGGGAGCCATTGTTTTCTCAGCTTTGTTCTGCCTGAATGAGGAGGGGTTTGGGGGAACAGAAGGCCCTCACGACGCCCTACTGTCCAACCCCCAGCTCCTGCGGAAGCGCCACATCGGCAACGACATTGTGACCATCGTGTTCCAGGAGCCTGGCAGCAAGCCCTTCTGCCCCACCACCATCCGCTCACACTTCCAACACGTGTTCCTAGTGGTGCGGGCACACGCACCCTGCACCCCCCACACCTCCTACAGGTGGGCGCCCAGGTGGTCCCAGGTCTCCCGTGGACATGCTGTCCTGCTGCCCCTCACTACTGCCTCCTTCCCCACAGGGTGGCCGTGAGCCGCACCCAGGACACCCCGGCCTTCGGACCAGCTCTGCCCGCTGGCGGAGGCCCCTTTGTGGCCAACGCCGACTTCCGGGCCTTCCTGCTGTCCAAGGCGCTGAATGGCGAACAGGCCGCGGGCCACGCGCGCCAGTTCCACGCCATGGCCACGCGCACCCGCCAGCAGTACCTGCAGGACCTGGCCACCAACGAGGTGACCACTACGTCGCTGGACTCGGCTTCACGCTTCGGCCTGCCCTCCCTGGGTGGGAGGCGCCGAGCGGCCCCTCGGGCCCCGGGCGCGGAGCTGCAGGCAGCGGGCTCACTGGTGTGGGGCGTGCGCGCGGCGCCGGGGGCGCGGGTCGCCTCCGGGGCTCAGGCGGGCGGCCCCGAAGGCGCCGAGGTGCCCTGCTTGCTGGGCATCTCGGCCGAAGCTCTGGTACTGGTGGCTCCGCGCGACGGCCGCGTAGTGTTCAACTGCGCCTGTCGCGACGTGCTGGCCTGGACCTTCTCCGAGCATCAGCTGGACCTGTACCACGGCCGCGGGGAGGCGATCACGCTGCGCTTCGACGGGTCTCCCGGCCAAGCCGTGGGCGAGGTGGTGGCGCGCCTGCAGGTGAGCCTGAGCGGGAGACTGCGGCACTTGTGCGCGCCGGGGCAGAGCCTGCTTTGGATCCCCCTCCCGCCACGGAAGGGAAAGTCCAGGAGGGCAGAGCCAGCCCCGGGGCTTGGCAATGCCAGGGCTGGTGCCCTCGGGTAAGCGACTTCTGGTCCTCATCCTTCGGGCAGTGCCACGCGCGGTCCTCGGAGGCTGTGGAACGTTCGGGGAGGCCTGGGATGCAGTCTAGGGGGCGGGCGCTGGAGCGGCCCCACCTCCAGGCAGCCCCGCCCACTCGCCCCGCCCCGCCCGCAGCTGGTGAGCCGTGGCTGCGAGACCCGCGAGCTGGCGCTGCCCCGCGAAGGTCAAGGCCGCTTGGGCTTCGAGGTGGACGCCGCGGGCTTCGTCACGCATGTGGAGCGCTTCACGTTCGCGGAGACGGCGGGGCTGCGGCCCGGGGCGCGCCTGCTGCGGGTGTGCGGCCAGACGCTGCCCAGCCTCCTGCCAGAGACCGCTGCCCAGCTACTGCGCTCCGCGCCCAAGGTCTGCGTCACCGTCCTGCCCCCCGACGAGAGCGGCCGGCCCCGCAGGTCAGGGTGCCAGGGACGCGGGAAGGTGGGAGGGCAGGCAGCTGGCCACCGCGCAGTCTGTGCGTCCCGGGTCGCTGTCAGCAGTTTCAGGAACCCCATGTGGATGCCTTTCTTCTGGAAATACTCTCCCGTCTCTTAGCCCACCTGAACCTCTTTGTTTTCTTTCTTTCTTTCTCCTTCTTTTTTCTTTCCTTTTCTTTCTTTCTTTCTTTTTTTTTTTTTTTTTTTTTTGAGATGAAGTTTTGCTCTTGTTGCCCAGGCTGGAGTGCAATGGTGTGATCTCAGCTCACTGCAATCTCTGCCTCCCCGATTCTCCTGCCTCAGCCTCCCGAGTAGCTGGGATTACAGGCATGCACCACCACTCCTGGCTAATTTTCTGTATTTTTAGTAGAGAAGGGGTTTCACCACGTTGGCCAGGCTGGGCTCAAATCCTAACTTCAGGTGATCCCAAAGTGCTGGGATTACAGGTGTGAGCCCTGCCTGAACCTCTTTCTTCATACGTAGAATGGGACCAGTTAAGTGTGTTGCTCCCACTGCTCATAAGATCAAATGAGGAGCAACCCCTTCCAGCTTTTTTTTTAAAGTGTTTACACCCACCCACCCCCACACCCCCATCCACACACATACACAGTATTTTTTTTTTTTTTTTTTGAGACAGAGTCTCACTTTCATCCAGGCTGGAGTGGAGTGGTGGGATCTTGGCTCACTGTAACCTCTACCTCCCAGTTTCAAGCAATTCCCCTGCCTCAGCCTCCTGAGTAGCTGAGATTACAGGTGTGTGCCACCACGCCCAGCTAATTTTTTTACATTTTTAGAAGAGATGGGGTTTCACCATATTGGCCAGGCTGGTCTTGAACTCTTCACCTCAGGCGATTCACCTGCCTTGGCCTCCCAAAGTGTTGGGATTTCAAGCGTGAGCCACTGCGACCGGCCACATACACAGTATTGATAACTTACTGTGCTAAGCCAGGGGTAGGCAAACATTTTCTGTGCATGGCCATATAATAAATATTTAAGCCTTTCTGGACCATCTGGTCTCTGCCGCAGCTACTTTGTCGTTGTAGGTAAATGAATAAATAAATGTACTTGTGTCCCACTAAAACTTTACAGACACTGAAATTTGGTTTTATATGATTTTCAATTATCATGAAATATTCTTTTTTTTTTTTCACTAGTAAAAAATGTAAAATCCAGGCTGGGTACGGTGGTTCATGCCTGTAATCCCAGCACTTTGGTAGGATGAGGTGGGTGGATCACAGGGTCAGGAGTTTGAGACCAGCCTGACAAAGATGGTGAAACCCTGTCTCTACTAAAAATAGAAAAATTAGCCGGGCATGGTGGCCCACACCTGTAATCCCAGTTACTCAGGAGGCTAAGACAGGAGAATTGCCTCCCTCTGCCCACCCAGGAGGCAGAGGCTGCAGCGAGTGAGCCGAGATTTCGCCACTGCACTCCAGCCTGGGCAACAGAGCAAGACTCTCAAAAAAAAAAAGGAAAAATCTGGGCTGCGTGCAGTGGCTCACACCTGTAATCTCAGCACTTTGGGAGGCCAAGGCAGGTGGATCACCTGAAGTCAGGAGTTTGAGACCAGGTTGGCCAACATGGTGAAACCCCATCTCTACTAAAAATACAAAAATCAGCTGGGCATGATGGTGGGCACCAGCTACTCAGGAGGCTAAGGCAGGAGAATTGCTTGAACCTGTGAGGCAAAGGAGATTGCAGTGAGCTGAGATCGCTCTGTTGCACTCCACCCTGGGTGACAAGAGTGAAACTCCATCTCAAAAAAAGAAAAATAAAATCCACACTTAGCTCGAAGTACAGAAACTGACACCTCTGCTTTAGAAAAGAAAAGGAAAAGGCACGGGCTAGATTTGGCTCCATACAGTAGTTTTGGGATTTAAGCAGTTTACATATGCTGTTTACATCCTCACAGCACACTGTGAGGTTTGTACTATTATCCCCATTTCACAGACAGAGAAATTGATGTTCAGAGTGATTTGCTTGGGATATACAAGGTCAGCACTAGAATTTGAAACACCATCTGGAAAAATGGCCAGTAACCAGGCATTTCTCCCTGTTGTCTGGAAGCTGGGGAGCTCTCCTGCTCTTGGAAGTGAGCCTGGCAGGAGCTGGGGGTGGGGCTGGTGATGCAGGATGCTGGGGAAGTCCTGCCTGACCCTGCCCCTCCCCCCGCAGGAGTTTTTCGGAGCTGTACACGCTGTCTCTGCAGGAGCCCAGCCGGCGGGGGGCCCCAGAGCCTGTGCAGGATGAGGCCGAAGGGGTGACCCTGATGCCCACCACAAGGCAGCTGCTGCACCTGTGCCTACAAGATGGCGGCAGCCCTCCAGGGCCTGGGGATCTGGCGGAGGAGAGGACTGAGTTCCTGCACAGCCAGAACTCGCTGTCACCACGCAGGTGCACGCTCTTGGCCTTCCCTTTCCTCTAGGCCTCTGTGAAAGCGGCTTCCCTTTCTGAGCCACCTCCACTCTCCCCAGCTCCCTGTCAGATGAGGCCCCAGTCCTGCCCAACACCACCCCGGACCTCCTCCTGGCCACCACGGCCAAGCCATCAGTACCCAGCACTGACAGTGAGACACCCCTGACCCAGGTAAGCAGAAACCAGGCTCTGGAGCCCCACGGCACAGTGGTGACAGTGGGTATCACTGAATCTATATCCACTTCCTTCGCACAGGATGGGCCAGGCAGTCCCAATGGCTCTGAGGACAAGGGGAACCCGGCCCCAGAGCTGAGGGCCTCCTTTCTGCCACGTACCTTGTCTCTGCGGAACTCCATTAGCAGGAGTGAGTCTGGAATCAGGAGGGCATGGGAGGAGGCAAGGGGTGCTCCCTGGCTCCCCCAGCTCAGCCTGCTCCTCGTGCCCCCAGTCATGTCAGAGGCGGGCAGTGAGACCCTGGAGGACGAGTGGCAGTCCATCTCGGAGATCGCCTCCACTTGCAACACCATTCTGGAGTCGCTGTCCCGAGAGGGTGAGGCCACCAGATGCTGGCAGTAAGCCTGGGTGGTACTCTCTCCCCATTTCTGACCTGCCCACCCAATCTCTCTGTCCCCACAGGACAGCCCATCCCAGAGAGCGGAGACCCTAAGGGAACTCCAAAGTCTGATGCTGAGTAAGCTCCTCAACCCCCAACAGCCGCTTTACCTGCCCATGTGACCCCCTTCACGTCTGTCCTCTGGGGTGGAGCTCTGTCCCAGGCTCTGTGGCCTCATTAGGTGGGGTTGGGAGTCAGCCCGTGTGCTGCTCCCTGCCTTGGCCCTGCTGAGTCTTGACCCCCCATGTCCTCAGGCCAGAGCCTGGGAGCCTCTCAGAGAAGGTCTCTCACTTGGAGTCCATGCTCAGGAAGCTGCAGGAGGACCTGCAGAAGGTGAGGGGTGGGCTGGGCTTGGAGGGTGTTACAGGGCTGTCCCCAGAAAGGGGCTGGCAGCTCTGACTCCTGTCTCCCCGGCCACCCCAGGAGAAGGCAGACAGGGCAGCCCTGGAGGAGGAGGTACGGAGCCTGAGACACAGCAACCGGAGGCTGCAGGCGGAGTCTGAGAGTGCAGCCACGCGCCTGCTTCTGGCCTCCAAGCAGCTGGGCTCACCCACTGCCGACCTGGCCTGAGCCATGGGGGCCGCTGCTGCCTGGCTGTGGACAAGCTTGGAACCACCTGGGCCCCTCAGCACACCCGGGTCACACTGTGCCCTCCTCAGGAACTCTCCCTGCGCAGAGGCGCATCTTAGCACTGCCCCCGCTCCCTAGCCCCTTATTTGGTGGCAGAAGTGGCCCCCACCCTGTCCCTGTTTGTAAATATTCTGTGGAGAAAAGAGGACTTCAGGGAGTAAAAAAGGCGCTGTTGTCTGTCTGTGCATGTGTCCAAGATGGGGCAGGGCAAGGGATTCTGCCTCCAGAGACCCCAGCTAGACTCCCCAGACAGTCAGCATAGGCCCAGGAACCCATCTCAGAGACAGGCTGGCACTCACTGACGGGGTCCCTTAGGTCCCAGCCACACTCCCCAGACAGCACAGGCCCAGGACCCTGGCTCAGAGATGGGCTGGCACTCACTGAGAGGTTCCTTAGGCCCCAGTCAGACTCCCTAGACAGGACAGGCCCAGGAACCCGGCTCAGAGAAGGGCTGGCACTCACTGAGGGGGTCCCTTAGGCCAGGCCACCGCTTGACTTCTCTTCCCTAACATTTATTTGGTTCTGTAGGGAAGCAGGTGGCCACACCCCATATCTACCCTGGCCATGCATCATTGGGCCCGCGTCTCAGTGCAGGCCTCACTCTCCTCTCTGAAGCCACTGAGCCCCCAGGCCTTGTTCTCTCTCCACCCACCTGGCCACTTCTCGCAGGGCCCAATTCCAGTTGCCTGAGTGGTGTTTCCATGTCTTGGAGGAAATGGGCCTTGACCCACTTCTCTCCTCACCAGCCATGGCCCTCTCTGTTCACCAGGCCAGGCCTTTCCCGTAAGTGGAATCATCAAGTCCAAACTTGGACTTTGTCTAAATCCTTTGTTTTCTGGACCTGAGGCCCAGACAGGGCAGACTTACCCAGCATCTCATGCCTATTCCAGTTCCTTCCCTAGGCTGGCTGAAGCTCCATGCTGAGACCTAGGCCCTGGGTCTGTTAACTTAGGTGCTGGCAGAATGAGCTAGGTGCTGAGAAAAGAGCATCTGGGGATCAGGACGGCTTCACGGAGGAGGTAACATAAGGCTGAGTTTTGAAGGTTGAATAGGAGTTCACCAGGCAGAGATGTCAAAGGTATCCTGATAGGACCAGTCTGGCTGGGGCCTGTTTGACTAGAGCCAAGGCGCACACAGAAACCCAGGGTCAAAGCAGCTGGATCAGAAAGGTTTGTGAAGGTACGCTAGATATCCTGGATCAGCCGTTCCCAAGACTGCCACTGCCCGTTTTTCCTGGTTGTGGACGGCTCTGGTCACTGAAGGTGTATCTGCAGAAAACTCGGATCTGGGCTGGGCGAGGTGGCTCACACCTGTTATCTCAGCATTTTGGAAGGCTGAAGTGGCAGACCGCCTGAGGTTAGGAGTTCAAGACCAGCCTGACCAACATGGATAAACTGTCTCTACTAAAAATACAAAATTAGCTGGGCGTGGTGGTGCATGCCTATAGTCCCAGCTACTCCAGAGGCTAAGGCAGTAGAATTGCTTGAAGCCAGGAGGCAGTTGCAGTGAGCTGAGATTGCACCATTGCACTCCAGCCTGGGCAACAAGAGCCTGGACTCCGTAACAAAAAAGAAAAAAAGGAAAACTCAGATCTGGTCATGGCTGATAGATGTTTGAAGGGAGGTTGATGGGGTGAGATCTGGATGTCAGAGCTCTTCAGCTACAGGGAGCAGTCCAGTGGGAGGTGTAGTGGTGACTTCACCTTGGTGATGATAGCGGTGACGGTGGGGAGAAGTAGGCAGATTTTCCAGGACCTCGTGGAGAGACTGGATGCAAGTTAGTAAGGGAAGAGGTGGCATCTACAGAAGTGGCCAGGTTTCTGGCTGGAGCCCCTGGAAGGTGGCAGGGCCAGGGCTGACACACGGAGGGAAAAGGAGAGGCAGGCTGGGGATGGCTGAGGTCATTTGGAACAGGGTGAGTTTGAGGGGCCTGAAAATGTCAGAGTAGAGATGTCCAGGGGCTGCTGCGAAGGGGAGAAAGATCTGGGCTGGATGCGAGGACTCGGAGCTCGGGAAGGAGTGAGAGAAGGACCAGGAGAGATCTTCCGTGGGTCACAGGTCACCGCGGGCCCAAGAAAGTCAAGATGAGGGAGGCATGGCCTGGGCTGCAGGGCCTCGGCTCACTGGTTTCCTTCTGGGCCTCCGGTCGGGGCCTTCCAGTCGGTCAGGGTTAGAACTTCTCACCCTGCCCGCTCCCTCCCCGGCCCCGCCCGCTCCCTCCCCGGTCACGCCTTCCAGGAGCTCCTCAGCAGCTTCACCTGGGTCCTGACCCGGCCGCTGCGAGCCCGGGGTCCGCCCCCTCGCGTGGGAGTTCCGGCGAGGCCCGCCCTCGCTCCAGGCCCCGCCTCTGGCCGCCCACGGAGCGGGAGCCCTGGGGAAGGCCCCAATTCCTCCACGCGGTCCGCCTGTCGTCCCGCAGGCGCCGCCCACTGGAGCCTGCACCCAGGGCCTCTTGTGTTCCCAGGAGACTCGCTGACTTTTGGGACGCGTCCCACTGAGATAACTCCCTGTCCTCTGCCATCCCCGTCCCGCGACAGTGCGAAGCCCAGAGCGAGACGCCATCTGCGTCGGCGGGGATGACCCCAGCCGCCGGACCCGGCCTCGGGTCGCTGAGGCCTCCTTCTGCGCATGCGCACACGAGAAGACTGCCCAAGCCGGCCAGCGCTTTTCGCTGCTACGCGTGCGCTGGGCCAAAGCGGAAGTTTGCCCAGCTGTAGCCCTGTGAGCTGCGGCTGGACCTTTGTTTTGGCTTCCTGAGGCCGTGGATTGAAGATTTCATCGTTCCTCCCAGAACATAGTATGAAAGCATCTGTGGGGCAGGGTGGATCTTTACCTGGCACCACACATTCCCTAAGAGAAGCACACACTCCCTGGGCCACCCAAGGAATTAATTCCAAATTTCCTGGCCCCATCAATCTCTCCAACATCGTTACCTCTGACGCTGGCTAGTTCCTCTGTGAGATCCACTTTCATCTAAAACCTGAAGCTAATGAGGCCTCTTCGAAGACTCCTGAAACTGCTCCATCCCTACTGCCAGCGGGCCCTACTAGGCTCTCAATGTGCTAGGCCTCCTGACTTAGCTGCCTGTTTTCATCCACTGGATGGTCACTCGGGGTTTCCAAGGGCATTCTCAGACTGCCAGAGGACAGCGCACACATTCACCCAGTTCTCTACCACCAGCGTCCAGCCTGTGACTAGCAAAGTGTTTGTTGAAGAAAAAGGCAAATCTCTAGCTAGCTTGGCAACAGATTTATTAGTTCAGAGTAGAAAAAGCAAGAGTCCACGTGCTTTGATTCTTCCGTCAAAACTCTACTTCCTGACTGGAGAGCTGCCGGCCTACTCTCCCTCATTCTCTTAACAACTTGCCCCACTTTTAAGGCACGTGAGAAGAGGGGGAGCAGGGAAGTCCCAAACCCAACCCCCTCTGGATCCTAGAGAGAGCAATCGCTGTTCCACTGGTTTCCTTTGGCCACGATTGAGCAAGGAAAGAGCTGGCAGAGACCCCTATAGGGCAGGAAAGCCAGCCCTTCAAATGCTGGTGTTAGGCACAGGGACAATGCCAGTGCCATGGAGGGACTGGAAACTGGGGCGTTATTTTGATCATGATGTAATGAATCCATGATGGAAAACACTTGATAATAAGGCTTTGTCCAGCCTACTCCTCTCTCAAGGAGAGTACTAGAAGCTGGAGGATGGGGGTGGGGTACCCCAGAGTTCCCTACAGAGAAGGGAGCTGACCATTAGGATAGGGGAAGAGTTTGAGTTCCCCCAGCTCCCCACTTTCCAGAGAAGTTAATGCTTCTGCTTAAGCACCTCCAAAGAGAGAGATACAGATATTGCCAATAAAAAGATAAAATGTGCCTCCCCTACCTCCAAGGAAGACATCACTAAAGTTGAGGGCAGTTGGAGCATACCCCACCAGAATCCGTTAAGTGCTTTGGGAGGGCTTCAATCCCCTGCAACCCAGTGCTCTGGGAAGGGCAGGCGTCACCCCCTTAGGAGCTGATCTGACTCAGCAGGGCTGAGAAGTCCATGTCCGCAATGGAGGAGAAGTCCTCATCCCCTGAAAGGAGGCCGTTAGGGAGCCCTGGGGCCCCCAGTGGAGCAGGAGCTGGGTCAGGGGGCCTCTGGGCCCCTGTCACTAGGCGAGTTATAGCCTCAGGGTACTCCATCAGCATGGGCTCAGTTGTGTGTGGGGCCACAGGTAAGCTCTGGTTCATGAGCTGCTGAAACTCCGAGTTGTCGACGGATGCCAGGTCTGTGAACACTGCTGGATCTGTGCTGTTGCCAAGCAAGGCCCCCAGGTCTTCATCATCAAACTGTAGCTGCAGCAGGGCCTCTGACAGTGTTCCTTCCCCAGCCTGCGTGGGCTTGGGGGCAGGTGGGGCCATAGCATGAGGAGGGCCTGGGGCTAGGACTGGGACAGGGGCTGGGGCCTGGGCCAGAGCTGATACCATGGGTGGGGCAGGGGCAGGGGCTGGAGCTTGCGGCAGGACTTGGGGAGGGGCTGGGGCCAAGGCTGAGGCCTGGCTTATCTGCTCAGAAGGAAACACCATGGTGGGAAACTCATCATAGTTGATGGTGCTCAGGGATGACGTAAAGGGATAGGGCTGAGGGGCTGGAGGAGAGACAGAGAGGCAAGGGTCAGAGAAAGCCCCAGAGATCCAACCCATCCTCTGTACTCTAGCCCCTCTTGATGATGCTTAGGCTCAATCTCTCTAGGGAGTCACTGCCAACACCCTACCTCCTTCCTCTTACCCAATCTGACCCCGCCTGCAGGGTCCAGTTCTAGCCACACCTCCATCCTGGAGTCCTCCCTGACTATTCAAGCCCATGAAGCTCTCCCAGCCTTTTAGAAGAAGGGACACTTTGAGAGATAAGCTAGTCTCCTCAGTTTACAGCTGAAAAACTAAGTCCCAAGAGGCAACAAGCCCATGGAGCACCAAGTAAGTAGTGGCTTTAACTGGACAGTTCATCAGTCTTTTTTGAGCTCCACACCAGCATATACATCTTGCTAATTTAGAGGTGATTTTTCCCACTAATTCAACTGAGAGGTGAGAGCAGAGATTCTGTATTTTTGACTTCTGAATCCCAAGATGTTCAATATAGGATGTAAATGGCACCGTGGTTCGCAGGCTTTGGTGTGCATTAGCATCCCGGGAAGCTGCCGATTCCTGCACCATCCTCCCAAAGCCTCTGATTCACTAGGTCTGTAATGGGGCCCAGGGATCTGCATCTCCACTGCTTCTCAGGTGACTCACGGAGGTCACCAGACCCCAACCCCTGAGAAACAGGCCCAAAGGAGAGCTGGCTTCAGACATCAGCTGCTCAGGTCAGTTCCTCTGCTCATCTCCCTTCCAGAAGGCATTTCAGCCATGGGCTGAACAGAGCTGAACCTGTTGCTCCAGTGGGACAAAAGGAAATCCTTACCTGGCTTGGGGATGGAAGCTGAGCTGCGCGAAGGCACAGCAATGCGCCGGGGTGGAGGCCGGGGGTCAGTGGGTCCTGTAGGGCAAGGGCTGGGTCAGTTCTCAGCCTGGGGTATCCCCTCCCTGCCCCCCACCTTCCTCTCTGGCCTTCCCAGTCCCCTCTCACCACTGAAAGGACTCTTCTTCATGATACTCTTGAAGGTCTCATATGTCCTTTTGCGTTTCTCCTCAATCCGGTGGCGATCATCTGGGAAAGTAAGGGGGAGAAGGGGGCGTACTCACTTCAGGTGGGCCCCCAGTGCTCTCGAAGGCCCCCGAGAAAAGCAAGGAGCTGGGCTTTCCCAAAACCTGTCTTTGACAGTGAGAAGGGATGTGTGACACTCAGCTGTTCTGAGAATCCCACAGCTTTTGGAAAAGGCCTCTGTTAGCTGAATCTGCCCCTCTAAGGCCACATGGTGAGGCCAAGTACAGGGGCCATGCTCTGGGGAAAGAGGAGCCCTGGGGGATACCAGCTTCCAGCTCATGCCTTCCTGCATTGCTTATGTCATGGCTTACTGCCAGCCTCCAGCCAGGCCTGGTGACAATTTCTTGGCATTCTGAGGCAGTTGAGGCACAACTTATGACTTCAGCAGAGACTTTTTTTTTGAAAGAAAGAAAAAGGGGAGAGGAGTCTTGCTCTATTGCCCAGGCTGGAATGCAATCTAAAAGTAGGTATTATAAACCTCTTTTACGCCGCTAATTGTGCTTAACAGCGGAGACAGGAAGGAATTTCCCATCATTGTAAATTTATCCACCTGTCGTCTTTGTAATTACCAACTTTCAAATTAGGTCTCTAAGTGGACGTCCAACTTGTTGATTTCCAGAGCCGGAATCTGAGCAACCCACTGCGCCGGCTAAGGCGTTAAGATTTGTGGTGCTTTTGTGCCCGGGAATCTCCGGTCTGGCTTCTTTCTTGAGTCCCTTTTTCAATCAGCTGAAGACGACTCTGCCTTCCCGGAGCTCCAAACGTTGACCAAAAGGGGACCCAGTCCCGTTTACTCAGCATCAAGAACCACTGTGCCGGGGCGCCGGCCACAAGAGTCGCGCTGGCGACCTGTGGAGCTCCTCCGCTGGGAATCTCCTGGTCCGTGAGCAACAAAAATTCGTCTGAAAGTGTGGTGTCCTCTCGTTCTCTGCACTTTCACTGGGAGCTACAAGCCTGAGCTGCTAGTGATCAGCCATCTTGGATCTCTCTCCAAGACTCTTATTCTTACCTCTAATGGTTTGATAATTTAGTTGGAGCTTTCTGAACTGTTTTTCTTCTCTTTTTTTTTGAGACGGAGTCTCGCTCTATCGCCCAGGCTGGACTGCAGTGGCACAATCTTGGCCCACTGCAATCTACGCCTCCCAGGTTTAAGCAGTTCTCTGGCTCAGCCTCCTGAGTAGCTGGGATTACAGGTGTGTGTCACCATGCCCGGCTAATTTTTGTATTTATTTATTTATCTATTTTTGGTAATTTTTGTATCTTTAGTAGAGATGGGGTTTCACCATCTTGGCCAGGCTGTTCTTGAACTCCTGACCTCATGATCCATCCTTCTCGGCCTCCCAAAGTGCTGGCCACCATGCCCGGCCTCAGAAATGTTTTCCTAAGTACCATGGTACTTCAGTAGCGCCAAAGCACCTCAATTCCATTAATTCAAAGACAACTTCATCATCCCTCAAAAACTGGGTTCTTTCGCCTATATTCCCTGACCATCTATCTGCCCTGTCACCAAAGCTAGAAACCTTGGAATGACTATCTTTTTTTTTCACTCCCCACCACTAACTTGACACATATTTATCAAGCACCTACTATGTGCCAGCCTCCCTTCTAGACACTGGGGATGTGGCCACGAGTAAGCACACAAGCTGTCTGCTCCCAAAAAGTTGGCATCCTAGTGAAAGAGTGATAGGGACACAACCATTTATATAAACCAGAAAATCTTTTTTTTTTTTTTTTTTAGACGTAGTTTCGCTCTTGTTACCCAGGCTGGAGTGCAATGGCGCGATCTCGGCTCACTGAAACCTCCACCTCCTGGGTTCAGGCAATTCTCCTGCCTCAGCCTCCTGAGTAACTGGGATTATAGGCACGCACCACCATGCCCAGCTAATTTTTTGTATTTTTAGTAGAGACGGCATTTCACCATGTTGACCAGGATAGTCTCGATCTGTCGACCTCATGATCCACCCGCCTCAGCCTCCCAAAGTGCTGGGATTACAGGCTTGAGCCACCGCGCCCGGCCTACAAACCAGAAAATCTCAAGTGATGGTGATCCAGGGAAGACACAGTGGTATAACAATGCCAGAGTGAGGTGAGGACAGTCTAATTTAGAGGTGGTCAGGGAAGGACTGGTGTGAGCCACTTGCATGAAAACCTTGGGTCAGGGCTGGGCGCAGTGGTTCACACCAGTAATCCCAGCACTTTGGGAGGCCGAGGTGGGCGGATCCCCTTAGATTGGGAGTTTGAGACCAGCCTGACCAACATGGAGAAACTCCATCTCTACTAAAAATACAAAATTAGCCAGTCGTGGTGGTGCATGCCTATAGTCCCAGCCACTCAGAGGCTGAGGCAGGAGAACTATTTGAACGCTGGAGGTGGAGGCTGTGGTGAACCGAAATCACGTCACTGCACTCCAGCCTGGGTGACAAGAGCTAAATTCCATCTCAAACACCAGAAAAACTGCAAGAGAAAACCTTGGGGCAGGCATTCCAAGCAGAGGCAACAGCTAGACAAAGGTCCCGAGGTGAGACTGAGTTTGGGCTGTAAGATGCAAAACAGGCTGGGTACAGTGGCTCACGCCTGTAATCCCAGCACTTTGGGAGGCCGAGGTGGGCAAATCACCTGAGGTCAGGAGTTTGAGACCAGCCTGCACAATGTGGTGAAACCCTGTCTCTACTAAAAATACAAAATCTAGCTAGGCCTGGTGGCGCAAGCCTGTAATGCCAGCTACTTGGGAGGCTGAGGCAGGACGATCGCTTGAACCCGGGAAGCAGAGGTTGCAGTGAGCCGAGATGGTGCCCTTTCACTCCAGCCTGGGGTGACAAGAGTGAATATCTGTCTCAAAAAAAAGAAATGACACAAAACAGCTGAAGGGTAACTGACGGCAGTGATGAAAATGTGATCTTGGTTCACAAGACATCTTCTCTTCCTGGACTACAGTTGACATCTTCGAGAGTGGCCTCCCTGTTTTGAGTCTCTCCATCTCTGATCTTCTACAAGTGACCTCCTGAGTCAACTTCCAAATCTGCTCCTGTCACCTCTCTGCTTAGAAACCTTCGATGACTTCCCACTGCCTTCAGGTTGAAACCCTGGATGAGGCCTTCAGACTAACCAGGCCCCCCCTCTCTGGGCCTGCTACTGCTCAACATCAGCTCAAATCCCAAAGACGCCCCTGAACAGGCTGTGCAGCTGCCAACACCCTTTCCCTTCCAGGTGCTGGGTCACCTGCCTGGAGAATGCACTTCTGCGTCTTTCTGCAGCTTCAATGCCACCTACTCCACGCAGTGGTCTCCAGCTCCCCAGAGGCTCTCTGTGCATACCTCCATTTCCCATGTCATTCTGTGACTTATGGATCCGTTTTACACATTTGTCTTCCTCAAGTGACTAAGATTCTGAAGGGCAGGGAGTATGTCTTATTCATTTTTTGTATTCACAATACCTGGCACAGGCCCTGGTACCAAGTGGGTACTCAACCAAAATATGGCTGGGCTGTATGGCAGTGACAAGACAATCGGTGTGGTAAAAGGACCCTTGAAGCCAGATGGCCTGGGTCCCAACGCTGACTCTGCTACTCACTAGCCACATGAAGCCAGGCAAGTTGGACACCATCTCCTACCTCAAAAGGCTCATGAGATTAAAATCGGGTAATCCTGGAATAGGGGCAGATGTGTAGTACTAGCTCAATGTCTGAGGTAACATTATTATTAAATGAGGCAAGAAGTGGATTCCAATTATCATATAAATCCCAAGCTCTGACTCCGGCTTCCGGCTCTCAACTATAACCCCAGACATGCAGTCTTGGCCTTTCTCATGGGACATAGCCCAGCTGCCCTGCTGCTGCCACCCCAGCTGTGTACCTGTATCTGGCAGGTACTGGAATTCCATGGGCTCGCTGAGCTCCCGGTCGGAAGGCCGCCGCAGATGCATGGACACACGCACGGGAGCCTGCAGACTGGGGTCTGCGTAGGGAGGGGTCCGGAACACAATGGCCACTTGGCGGTGCACATCAGCTTGTGAAAAGGAGCCTCGGGCCTCCCAGCCTGGCCCCGTGAAATACACCTCAATGTCCTCTGCAGGAGACGGGGTGGCAGTGTGGTCAGTATGTCACGCCCTCTGCAGTCCCCCCCAACTTCTGATGCTTGTCTCCTGAGATACTTTGCCCCAAGGCCCACCTGAGGCCCCAGGCACAGGAGGAAGTATCCAAAGCCAGTTTCCTGACACTCCCCATCTCTGCTCAGCTTCACCCCTTGCTCCCAAGAGCCCACCCTGCCTCCTGATGTATACCTTTCTGCACCTTGTCACACAGCAGGAAGATCTCATCCCCACCGAGGCAGCTGCCAGAGTTTCGGTTCACTCGGCAGATCTTGAGTTCGGCAGTGTTAGGAGCACCTGAGGCGGTGGGAACAAGGAAGGCCGACCTGAGCCAACTGAGGTCCCTGGGGCGGCCTGCAGGAGATGCAACTTCTCTGCCCAGCCCAGAGTCAAGGTTGCCCAGAACTTGCCTCTTACATTTTTGCAGTCAGTCAGACCTTCTTACTGGCTCCGTACCCCAACCGATTCAGCCAGCATTTGCCTACTCTGTGCTCAACACTGATCTAAGCAAGGAGAATCCAACCACGTTCAAAACCTAACCTCTCTGCTCTCCCAGAGTTTATAATCCAGTGGGCGCCAATCTGCTCACACTCTTTCTCTCCCTGACCCAAGTAATCTTTAAGGCCAGTCCATACCCACCTTGGCAATGAGCCCTTCCCCCCGGACCCCCAGTTTATCCTGGTTTCCCATCCTTGGAGCTCCAGAACTGTTTCATTTCCATTCATCCTGCTGGTTACTTAATTAAAGACTGCAGCTGATCAGTCAGCCCAGTTCATCTGTGGGCTTCCATCACTGAATCATCATTCCCGGGAGTTCATTTCCTAGAGTCATTATCGTAGTTGTGGGCACACCACCTTCTCATCACATGGTACTGAAAATATCCATTTCCCATCAGACTCACTCTAGGCTGGAGCTATACCTGAAGGACAGCTCTGGGTCTTCTTTGCCCTCTCTTCCCAGCCAACAAAGAGCTGGGTACAGAAAAGAGGACAGATATGCAAGATGATTGAATGAAGCCAGAGCGCCTCTTGCAGGCCACACTCAACCCAACCCCATTCCTCCTTATCCAGGCCCACCCCTCTCCCCTTCCTGTGGCTCCCTGGCCACTCACGGTTGTCAAAGATGGGATGAGAGAGGACAGGCGGCAGGCGGAGGGGCCTGCCTGATGGATCCCGCACTGTCACCTGGAAGCAGAGCCGCACAGCATTCAGGTCATAGTCCCCACGCTGCTCTTCTATGGGAACTGCCAGGAAAACAGGTGATCAGGAGAGCAAGGGAAGGGGGGTTATAGGTGCTATCAGTGGGGACAGGGAGCTGTGCGCTGGGAGGGCTGTTGGTGCATGTGTGAAACACAAGTCCTAGAGAAGGCAGAATCCAGCACTGCCTCCACTGTGACCCTGAATGTCCTCTCCTGGGCCTCAGTTTCCCAATGGTAAAGTGGGAGAGTACTGAAAGGGCAGCAAGATTCCATCTTTATTGTGTCTTGGCCAATGAGGGAGAGATGCAGGAAAGGCGGGCTGGGGACGGTGACAGAGGGTATGGGCGCAGCAGGCAGGTTCGCCCGTACCTTGGAAGGGGTTGTTGTTGGTCTGGATGCGCTGACTGATAGCCTGCTCCAGATCTCGTTTCTTCACACACTGGATTCCCAGGTTCTGGAAACTGAACACCCCCACTCGTCTGTCTCTTGCAGAGCTGGGACCTTCCTGCCTTGCCCAGCCTGCTCCTTCCTCTCCTGCCCACCCCCAGATCATGGCTCCATACCTAACCCCCTCCAGTGGCTTCCGACTCTGCTGCAACGAACCCTGTCCCTCCCCTCCGCTGACAAGCACCTCTGTGCCCCTGCCCCTGCCAGCCTCCCTTCGGGCTGCCTGCTTACAACCATAGGGGCTTCCTTTCCCTTCTCTAACACAAGACACTCATTCCCACTTCAAGGTCTTTGCACTTGTTCGGTCTGCTTGGAATGTTCTTTTTCCTACTTCTCTCCTCCTTCTCACCATTCAAGTTGTAGCTGAGGGAGGCCTTCCCTGACCTCCCAATCTAAAGTCATCACACTAGCTCCCCTCACTCCCCGACCCCAGGTTATCCTTTCATCCTATGACCTTGTTTTATTTTCAGCACTGAAAGTATTACTCTGACAGTATCTTGTTTACTTATGTGTATTTATTTATATTTTATTTATTTATGTATTTTTAGACGGAGTCTCACTCTGTTTCCCAGGCTGGAGTGCAATGGCTCGATCTTGGCTCACTGCAACCTCCGCCTCCCAGGTTCAAGCCAGTCTCCTGACTCAGCTTCCCAAGTAGCTGGGATTACAGGTGTGCACTACCACACCTGGCTAAGTTTTTGTATTTAGTAAAGCCAGGGTTTCACCATATTGGTCAGGCTGGTCTCGAACTCCTGATCTCAGATGATCTGCCGGCTTCAACCTCCCAAAGTGCTGGGATTACAGGCATGAGCCACCGTGCCTGGCTATTTACTTGGGTGTCACTCTGTCACTCATCGACTTCAGTGCTGTGACATGATCACAGCTTGCTGCAGCAATGACCTCTTTGGCTCAGGTGATCCTCCCACCTCAGCCTCCCAAGTAGCTGGGACTATAGGAACATGACACTATACCTGGCTATTTTTGTAGAGATAAGGTCTCATTATGTTGCCTTAGCTAGTCTTGAACTCCTAAGCTCAAGAGATCTTCCTGCCTTGGTCTCCCAAAGTGCTAGGATTATAGGCATGGGCCACTACACCTGGCCTGTATATAATTTTTATAGTCTGTCTCTGTCAACTGTAATGTCGACTCCAGGGGAGAGTACTGGTTCAATGGTTTTCTTTCTCAAACAAGAGACATGACTCTGAGGGACTTGTCCTTCCAGCTACAGGGTCAGGGATTCAGAAGTGATTAGGGACCCATCCCTATCCCCTAGAGCTCCAGTAGAATAGAGGTATAAATGATAATTTTAAAACAAAGGGAGTTTACTTGCAAAACTGAGTCAGAGCAAGGAGTGAGAAATTGTCCTGTGTCCAGAAAGGAGTAACACTGTAGCGTCTACTTCACAGCCCGCATCCTGTCCCCTCAGGCTGGGCCTCCTAGACTGGCAGGGAGCTCACCTGTGGATGCAGCGGTCCGGGCAGAGCTCAGCCTCATAGAAGCCATCGCGGCAGTCTTTTCCTACAAGCTCATGGGGGTGAGGCCGGTGAGGAGGGTCCTTGGTGACCAGGGAGATGCGTACTGTCCCTGGCCCTGTGTAGCCATTGATCTGTCCAAAGTACAGAGAAGCCCAGATATCCAAACCTGACTCCCAAACACAGAGGGCTGGGGTTCACAGTCCCTACCCCGCACTCCCTGGCGCAATGCTGACCTTGATGGTGGGGTGCGTCTTGGTGGTATCTGTGCTCCTCTCGCCTGGGATGCTGCCCGCGGAGCGCCCCTCGCACTTGTAGCGGAAGCGCATGCCCCGCTGCTTGGGCTGCTCAATGATCTCCACATAGGGGCCAGAGGCCTGGGCTGGCTCTGCCAGGGGACACCGCAAACCCATTAGGCGGCTGCCCCTGCTGCCCTACCCCAGGGAGCACCTCCCCGACCACCGCGGGGGCCACTTACCTGCCGGGAAGATGAGGGGGAACAGCTCTGAAAGGGGAGAGAGATCAGGGTCAGTACACACCCACTGCCCATCCTCACCAGGGGGAATCTGCTCCCCACGAAGAGAAGCCAGGCTCCCTCCCAGGGGAACCGAGTCAGGACCCGTACCCTAGAACAGGCGGTGAAACTAAAGGGTGGGGAGAAGGAACCAGAAACACCTGCTTCTTGAGGGAAAACGGGGTAAGGAATCCTTCCTCTCCCGAGGGCAACTGAATTAGGGCCTGTTGTACTTTCATAAGGAAAACTGGGGGAGGGCACGCCTCACCTCCGTCCAGAGAGGAAACTGAATCAGACGCGTTCTTCCCTAACAAGGAACCGAAGCCAGAGCTGCCCCCATAGACAGTGAGGGGGGAAACTGAGTCAAGGCTCCCTCCGCTCCCCCACCCAGGGAGGATATTGAGTTAAGGGCCTCCCCTCCACCCAGAGGGGAAACTGAGTCAGATCCCTCCCCGCTTGCCCCGCCCCGCGCCACCATCCAGCAGGCAGGCCGCTCCCTGCGCAGCGCCCATCAGCGCAGGAAGGGGCGGAAAGCGGCACGGGGGCTCCCGCCACAGCCCCGGCGGCCCCGGCGCGGCCACCCCGCGGGGTCAGAGGGCGACCTCACCGTCCATGGCCGGGGTCCCGGGGGCGGGGCCGGGGTCGCAGCTGGGCCCGCGGCGGGCGCTACAGCCTAGCCATTCGCCAGAGGCGGAAATGCGCCGCGCTCGCCCGCCGTCGCGTCACTGCCAGGAATCCGGCCGCGCCTGCGTGCTGCACCGCCGCGACCCGGCGCAGGGGCCGAGAGCAAGTGCGCGCCGCGCGGAGGACGAAGAGGCCGCGCGCACAGCCACCGCTGGGGGCCGGGGCCAAGTGCGCGCCTCGCCGGGGACGAAGAGGCTGGCGCTGCCGGCTACTGGGCTGGTTCCCAAGTCCCGGCCCCACCTGGAGGGCGTGTCCGTCGATTACTCACTTTATTTTTAGGGGATTTCGGGGCCCCTTCCCGCCGATCGGTGGAGTTTGGTGATGTCACTCTGGGCCAGGTCTAGAGCTAAGCCAGGGCTGCTGGGCTGCGGCCACCCGTCCCGCGCAGGGAAAGGCCAAGCCTGGCCTTCTGCGTCCGGAAAGGCCGGGTGGTTGAACTCTACGCGGGTTTCCTGATCGCTAAAGGCGCCTTTCGGTGGTGACTGTCTTAGAAGCACGTTAAAATGTCCTTGCCACCCCAATCTAGATGAGGCTTTGGGGAAGGGGAGCGGCCGGGCCTCCTCGCCTGACAGTGTATCGACTAGCTCTGCAGAGCCTGCGGCCCGGATGGGACGACCGAGGCCCTCCCGCCGGCGAGCTGGCCGAGGGCTCGCCCCTCTCACGCTAAAGCGCCAGCTTAAGATGCAGCCGAACTGCATTTCGGACCCTCAGCGACCGTGGGAGCAGGAGGAGCCCGGGGCTAAACCCCGGAGCCTCGTCTCCGCAGCCTGGCGCTTGTCTCAGAAGGTCCGGGACCCCCAGGGGACACTTGAATCAACAGAGTCAAGACGCCCCCGCCCACCCCTGCGTTTGCCCTGGACGTCCAGCTAGGACTGACCACTAATTCTGTCATGGGACCCCCACAGTGCGGGTATCGCCCCCAAGACCAAGCTCGCCGCGTACGTGTCGGGGCTGGGGCCGGCGCACCCCCACCCCACGCCTCCTCCCCGAAAGAGGATGCTCCACTGCAGGGGGCGGAGTGTTCTCCAGATGGAGAAAGACTTTATTTTTTCTCTGAATTCGTCTTAAATTAGGAAATCATGTGGGAATTGGAAAAGATTGGAAATTCTGACTTGTTTCCCAGGCTCTGAAGAAACAGGAAGAGAAAAGTGAAAATAGAGTTAGCACCCCGCCCACTCATCTCAGTTTCTCCAGTGGCTGGCCCTGATTAGAAAAGTGTTTACTTTTGTTAGGGAGCGGGGGAGGCAGACTTCATGGCAGAATGGATTAATCAAAATCTTTGGTTAATGACATAAAATTATCATTGAATCTTGCATGAATCCTCTTCTTAAAATTCATGTATATTTATAACTTTTAAATTAATGCTATAAACACCTGTGTACCCACTGCAAAACTCAAGGGGCCACCACCATCCAGAATTCTGTATTTTTTTTTTTTTTTTGAAACAGGGTCTAGCTCTGTCACCCAGGCTGGAGTGCAGTGGCACGATCTCAGCTCACTGCAGCCTCGACCTCCTAGGCTCAAGGAATCCTCCCACTTCAGCCTCCTGCATAGCTGGGACTACAGGAGCACACCACCACCACACCTGGCTAAGTTTTTGAATTTTTTGTAGAGACGTGGTTTCATCTTGTTGTCCAGCCTGGTCTTGAGCTCCTGAGCTCAACTATTCTCCCACCTTGGCCTCACAAAGTGCTGAGCCATTGTCTGGGCCAGAATTCTGTATTTTACTTAGATTATTTGTTATAACCAGAGATAGGTCTTGCTGTGTTGCCCAGGCTGGGCTCAAACTCCTGGGCTCAAGCGATCATCCCACCTCAGCCTCCCAAAGTGCTGGGATTACAGGCAAAAGCCACCATGCCTGGCCCAGAATTCTGTATTTTAAAGAAAAAACGTTACTCATTTCTGTATGCCTACACAATATATTAGTTTTCCTTAGTTTTGAAGTTTTATGAGGAGATCATCGTATTATTTGTTATCCTTTATTACTTGCTTTTTTCACTCAACATATTACTCTGATTCATCCATTTCATAGTTAACTCACTTTTTTTTTTTTTTGAGGCAGGGTCTCACTCTGTCCCCATGCTGGAGTGCTGTGGCATCACTCATTGCTCACTGCAGCCTCAAACTCCCAAGCTCAAGCAATTCTCCCACCTTAGCCTTTCAAGTAGCTAGGACTAACAGCACGCATCACCACGCTCAGCTAATTATTATTATTTTTAAAATTTTTAGTAGACTCAAGTTCTTGCTATGTTGTCTAGGCTGAAGCTCTGAGCTCAGGTGATTTTCCTATGTCAGCCCCCAAAGTGTCAGGACTACAGGCAATAAACATTGTCTTAATGAATGCATGGATTTAAATATATTAGCTGTGTTTTAATCAATTATAGTTATTCTTTTTTTCTGGAATGCAGTGGCTCGATCCCGGCTCACTGCAACATCTGCCACCTGGGTTCAAGCAATTCTCCTGCCTCAGCCTTCCGAGTAGCTGGGACTACAGGCACACACCACTGCGCCCGCAGGTCTCAATCTCTTGACCTCGTGATCTGCCCGCTGCAGCCTCCCAAAGTGCTGGGATTACAGGCTTGAGCCACTGCACCCAGCCAATTATAGTTATTTTTCTTGAAATTCAAATTATTCATCTTTGGTCAGAGAGAAAGTTCGTTGTTCTTCAGTCCTTTTCACACAATTCAATATGTGAGTCTTGGTGGCTCATGCCTGTAATTTCAGCACTTTGGAAAGTTGAGTGAGGAAGATTGAGGCCAGGAGTTTGAGACCAGCCTGGTCAACATGGTGAGATCCCTATGTTTATTAAAAAAAAAAAAAAAAGCAATTCCAGTAGCCTGTGATAGTTTCCTTGCTGTCTGGTATGAAAAGATGTTTCTTTTCTTTCTTTCTTTTTTGTTTGTTTGAGAAGGAGTTTCGCTCTTGTTACCCAGGCTGGAGTGCAATGGCGTTATCTCGGCTCACTGCAACCTCCGCCTCCTGGGTTCAGGCAATTCTCCTGCCTCAACCTCCTGTTTCTTTTCTTTTCTTTTCTTTTCTTTTTTTTTTTGAGACTAAGTTTCACTCTTATTGCCCAGGCTGGAGTGCAACGATGATTTTGGCTCACTGCAACCTCTGCCTCCCAGGTTCAAGTGATTCTCCTGCCTCAGTCTCCTAAGTAACCTCCACCTCCCAGGTTCAAGTGATTCTCCTGCCTCAGCCTCCTAAGTATCTGGGATTACAGGGGTGTGCCACCATGCCCAGCTAATTTTTGTATTTTTAGTAGAGATGGGGTTTCACCATGTTGGCCAGGTTGGTCTCAAACTCCTGACCTCAGGTGATCTACCTGCCTTGGCCTCCCACAGTGCTGGGATTACGCATGTGAGCCACTGCACCCAGCCCGAAAAGGTGTTTCTAGACTCATCTAGTAAATTTTTTGCCCCAGATCTGGAATCAGACAGCTTTCCAAGGAGTCCTGATTTCTCTTATTGGGAAATGATATTTAGAGACTACAGCTTGAATGCTTTGGATACTTATTGCTACTGAGTCAGTCACTGTAGATGTTTTCAGTGAATAGTTAGTAATTTTTAAAAAAATGGGAGTCTTGCTCTGTTGCCCAGGCTGGATTGCAGTGGTGTAATCATAGCCGATTGCAGGAGTGAACTCCTAGGCTCAAGTGATCCCCCCTCCTCAGGTCCCCCAGTAGCTGGGACTACAGGCACACACCACCATGCTCAGCTAATTATTTTTTTACTTGCTTATTTTTTAGATGTAGTCTCGTTCTGTTGCCCAGGCTGAAGTGCAGTGGTGTGATCTTGGCTCACTACAATCTCTGCCTCTCAGGTTCAAGTGATTCCCCTGCTTCAGCCTCCTGAGTAGCTGAGATTACAGGCATGCACCATCATGCCTGGCTAATGTTTTGTATTTTTAGTAGAGACGGGACTTTGCCATGTTGGCCAGGCTGGTCTCAAACTCTTGACTTTGTAATCCACCCACCTCGGCCTCCCAAAGTGCTGGGATTACAGGTATGAGCCACTGCGCCTAGCCTAGTTCGTAATCTTTTAAAAATATGAAATGCATCAGGAGTTCATATTGATGTCTCCTATTGAAATTTAGAATTAGAATTACAGATTTAAAAAAAAAATCTATTTATTTATTTATTTATTTATTTTTGAGACAGTCTCACTCTGTCACGAGGCGCCAGGCTGGAATGCAGTGGCACAATCTCGGCTCACATCCCAGGTTCAAGCAATTCTCCTGCCTCAGCCTCCCGAGTAGCTAAGACTACAGGCACAGGCCACCACACCCAGCTAATTTTTGATTTTTTAGTAGAGATGGGGTTTCACCATGTTGGACAGGATGGTCTCAATCTCTTGACCTTGTGATCCACCTGCCTTGGCCTCCCAAAGAGCTGGGATTACAGGTGTGAGCCACGGCACCCAGCCCATTATTACTTTTTTTTGAGATAGAGTCTTACTCTGTTTCCCAGGCTGGAGTGCAGTGGCATGATCTTGGCTCGCTGCAACCTCTGCCTCCTGGGTTCAAGCAGTTATCTGCCTCGGCCTCCTGAGTAGGTGGGATTACAGGTGCACACCACTGCGCTTGGCTAATTTTTGTATTTTTAGTAGAGATGGGGCTTCACCATATTGACCAGGCTGGTCTTGAACTCCTGACCTCGTGATCCACCTGCCTCAGCCTCCAAAAGTGTTGAGATTACAGGTGTGAGCCACTGCATCTGGCTAGAATTACAGGGCTTTAAATTAACCTCAGTCACTTTACATATTTTTCCCATGTCAAAAATCTTGATTCTCTTTTGAGGAAATAGAAAACTCCACTCTTAAATTAAGTTCACATGGAGTCTCAAGGGACTCAGATGGCCAAAACAATCTTAATAAAGAGGAACAAAGGTGGAGGAGTGATACTTCCTGATTTCAAACTTGCTACAAAGCTATAGTAATCAAAACAGTGTGATACTAGCATAAAGGCAGACATACAACCCTCAGTACAGAATAGAGAGCCCATAAAAATAAAACTTTTCCATAAAAGGCTGAATGATTTTCAACAGTGCCAAAACCATTCCATCGGGAAAGGACAATTTTTTCAACAAATGGTTTTGGGAAAACTGGGTATCCATATGCAAAATAATGATGTTGACCCTTACCTAACACCATATACAAAAGTTAACTCAAAATGGATCAAATGGCTGAACCTAGTGACTCACATCAGTAATCCCCACACTTTGGGAAGCCAAGGCGGGAAGATCACTTGAGCCCAGGAGTTTGAAACCAGCCTGGTTAACATAGCAAGATCCTATCTCTACAAAAACAAAAAATAAAAATAAGAAAAAGAAAAAAATTAGCTGGGCATGGTGGTGCGTGCCTGTCGTCCCAGCTACTCGGGAGGCCAAAGCAGAGGATTGCATGAGCCCAGGAGTTCAAGTTCATGGCAGGGAGCCATGGTCATGCCACTGTATTCCAGCCAGAGCATCATTGTGACCCTGTCCCACTCCTCCCCCCAAAGAAAGAACTAAAGAGGGACCAAATACCTAAATGTAGGACCTAAAACCATAAAACTCAGAAGAAAACATAGGGTATAATGTTCATGACATTGAATTTGGCAGTTATTTCTTGGATAAAACATAAAGCACAGGTCACAAAAGAAAGAAATAGATAAATTATACATAAAATGTAAAAGCTTTTGTACACCAAATACAATATACTGAAGTAAAAAATCAACGCATGGAACGGTAGGAAATATTTGCAAATTATGTATTTCGTAAGGATTCATACCCAGAACGTATAAAGAACTAATAATAACAAGAAACTGAACAATTTGAAAATAGGCAAAAGAATTGAAGAAATTTCTCCAGAGATGATATACAAAAGGCCAATAGCACATGAGAAAGTGCTCAACATCACTGGCTTTCAGGAAAATGCAAATAGAAACCACAAAGAGCTACCGCTTCACACCCATTAGGGTGGCTGTTATCAGAAAAACGAGGTAACAGGTGTTGGCGAAGATGTGGAGAAATTGGCACTCTTGTGCATTGCCGGCGGGAATGTAAAAATGGTGCAGTTGCTATGGAAAACAGCATGGCGGTTCCTCAAAAGAGTTAAACAAGAATTAACATAGGATCCAGAAATTTCACAGTACTCAAAACTATCGAGAGCAGGAACTTAAACTGATACCTGTGCACCAGTTCGCAGCAGCATTATTTGCAGTAGCCAAAAGGTGGAAGCAACCCAAATGTCCCCTGATGCATGACCAGTGTGATAGTTAACTTCATGTGTCAACTTGACCAGCCTAAGGAATGCCTTAGATTATTATTTCTGGGTGTGTCTGTGAGAGTGTTTCTGGAAGAGATTCGTATTTGAATCAGACTGAGTATTTGAATGAGTATTTGAATCAGACCACCTATCCGACGTAGGTGGTCATCATTGAATCCACTGAGGGTGCAAATAGAACAGAAAGATGGAGAAAAGGTGAATTATCTCCTGTCTGGAGCTGTGACATCCATCTTCTCAGACATCAGAGCTCCTGGAGGCCTTCACACTCTGAGACATTACACCATTGACTTGTCTGGGCCTCAGGTCTTTGGACTTGGACGGAATTACACCACGGGCTTTCATCCAGCTTGCAGGTGGCAAATTGTGGGACTTCTCAGCCTCCATAACCTTGTCAACCAATTCCAGTAATAAATCGCCTCTTTCGTATCTATATCTATTTGGTTTTGTTCCGGAGACCCTGCACTAATGCACATAGACTAACAAAATGTGGGCCAGGCACAGTGGCTCACATGTGCTACTGTAATCCCAGCACTTTGGGAGGCTGAGGCAGGCGGGTCACTTGAGGCCAGGAGTTCGAGACCAGCCTGGCCAACATGGCGAAACCCCTCGAAACCCCGTCTCTACTAAAACAAAAAATACAAAATTATCTGGGTGTGGTGGTGCACACCTGTAATCCCAGCTACTTGGGAGGCTGAGTCAGGAGAATCGCTTGAACCTGGGATACAGAGGTTGCAGTGAGCCGAGAGCATGCTACTGCACTCTAGCCTGGGTGACAGAGTGAGACTCTGTCTCAACAACAACAAACCCCAAAATGTGGTATATACATGTAATGGAATATTATTCACCCTTCACAAGGAAGGAAATTCTGATACATGCTACAATGAGGCGCCTTGAAGACAACATGCTAAGTGAAATACTCCAGACACAAAAGGACAAACGTTGTATGTGATTCTACTTATGTGAGATACCTATAATAGTCAAATTCATGGAGACAGGAAGTAGAAAACCGGTTACCGGAGGCTGGAGAGAAGGGGAAATGGCGTGTTATTGCTTAACAGATGCAGAGTTTATGTTGGGAATGAGTAAAAGATTCTGGAGCTGGGTAGAGGTGTCTGATGGCTGCACGCAGTGTGAATGCACTAAATGCCTTTCAGCAGCGCACTTATAAACGGGTAATATGGTAGAGTTTGTGTTATATATATTTTATCACAATTTTAAAAATCTCAATTTTCTCTCTCTCTTTTTTTTTTTAAGAAATTGTTTCTTGCTATGTTGCCCAGGCTGGTCTTGAACTCCTGGGCTCTGGGCTCAAGCAATCCTCCCACCTCAGCCTCCCAAAGTGCTGGGATTACAGGTATGAGCCACTGCACCCAGCCTCAGTTCTCACACTGTATACAACAGTTTCAGAATAATGACACCAACTCAACCTACATAATAGGATTTGTTTTTTTCTTTTTCTTTTTTTATTTCTCATAAAATGTATGACTCAACATAATATGATTTCTGAAAATATATTTTTGTAGTCCTTGTCCTTAGGTTATAGCCCAGTAGGGATGATAGTCAGATAACTTTGTTTTAAATCTTTTTGAATAGTTAATCTTCATAAAGTTATGCCAGCAAGTTGATACATAGTTTTATTTTCCAGTTTTAGGAACCGCTTTTTAAAGTTTTATTTTTCCTCATAACATTTTTCCTCATATGATGTGAAGTATTACATAGTTCCAAAGTCAAATCTATATAATAAGATTAAAAGAAGTCTGTTTCTATCCCTGTCCTCTCCAACCTGCTGTCTCCCTCCCCTCATAGGTAACCAATTTTTTTTTCTTTTTGAGCCAAAGTCTCAGTCTGTTGCCCAGGCTGGAGTGCAGTGGCTCAGTCTCAGCTCACTGCAAACTTCACCTCCTGTGTTCAAGTGATTCTCCTGCCGCAGCCTCCTGAGTAGCTGGGATTGCACGTGTGTGCCAACCACGCCCCGCTAATTTGTGTAATTTTTAGTAGAGACAGGGTTTCACCATGTTGAAGACCTCCTTCAGGCTGGTCTTGTGATCCACCTGTCTCAGCCTCTCAAAGTGCTGGGATTACAGGGGTGAGTCACAGTTCCTGGCCTTTTTTTTTTTTTTGAGAAGGATCTTGCTCTGTTGCCCAGACTGGGGCAACAGTGCAATCATAGCTCACTGTAGCCCTGAACTTCCGGGCTCAAGGGATCATCACACCTCAGTCTTTGGAGTAGACTGAGGAGGCTGAGGGCTGAGACTACAGGGACGCACTACAACATCCCACTAATGAAAAAAAAAATGGTAGAGATGAGGTCTTGCTATGTTGCCAAGGCTGGTTTCAGACTTCTGGGCTCAAGCAATCCTTCCACCTCGGCCTCCCAAAGAGCTGAGATTACAGGTGTGAGCCACCACACTCAGACTGATAACCACTTTTTTCTATTTCTTCTTCTTCTCCTCTTCCCCTTCTTCTCCTTCTTTTTCTCCTTCTTTCTTCTTGCTTTAGATGGAATCTCACTCTGTGGCCCCGGCTTCTCCTTCTCCTCCTTCTTCTTCTTCTTACCCTTCTCCTTCTTTGTCTCCTTCTCCTCCTTCTCCATCTCCACCTCCATCTCCGTCTACTCCTCCTCCTCCTCCTCCTCCTCCATCTTCATCTTCATCTTGATGGAGTCTCACTCTGTGGCCCAGGTTGGAGCGCAGATCTCGGCTCACTGCAGCCTCCACCTCTGGGCTCAAGTGATCCTCCTGCCTCAGCCTCCTGAGTAGCTGGGATTACAGGCATGTGCCACCATGTCTGGCTAATTTTTTTTGTATTTTTAGTAGAGACAGGGTTTCACCATTTGGCCTGTTCTTGAACTCATGATCTGTTCTTGAACTCATGCTGTTCTTGAACTCATGATCTCAGGTGATCCACCTGCCTCAGCCTCCCAAAGTGCTGGGATTACAGGCGTGAACCACTGCGCCCAGCTTCTTTTTTCTTTTTTAAAAATATATTTTATATCTAGGGTTTCTTAGATAAATTGTAGTATGAGGATGTCATTTGATGAACAGAAATTTTGAATTTTAATATAGTAAAATTAATAAATGTTAAATGAATTTTTCTGTGTCTTCTATAAGAGTTCTCTAATCAAGATCAGAAAGACTGGTCTTTTACAGAGAAGATTAGCATGGCCCCTGTGCAAGGAGGACACGCAAATTCGTGAAGCGTTCCATATTTTTTAAACATTTTAAAAATTTGTCATTAAAGTATATAAAAATTTAAAAAAGAAAGATTGATCTTGATTGAATCTCCTAGACTTAAGCGATCCTCCTGCCTTGGCCTCCCAAAGTGCTAGGATTATAGGTGTGAGCCACCACACCCAGCCAATTTCTTTAATATACATGAATATTTAGTATTTATAGGATTATTTCATTTTTCTTGAGGCAGTGGAATATTTCTATTCCAGCTGCTATAACAAAATACCTTAGATTAGGTAATTAATAAACAACAAATTTATTGCTTGCTTTCCAGAGGCTGGGAAGTCCAAGTCAAGGTGCCAGCAGGTTCAGTGTCTGGTGAGGGCTTGTTCTCTGCTTCAAATATGGTGCCGCCTGTTTTTTTTTTTTTTTTCCAAAATGGAGTCTTGCTGTGTTGCCCAGGCTGAAGTGCAGTGGCATGATCTCCACTCACTGCAACTTCTGCCTCCTGGATTCAAGCCACTCTCCCTGCCTCAGCCTCCCGAGTAGCTGGGATTACAGGTACCCCCCACCACGCCCAGCTAATTTTTGTATTTTTTAGTACAGATAGGGTTTTGCTGTGTTGGCCAGGCTGGTCTTGAACTCCTGACCTCAGCTGATTCCCCCCACCACCGCCGCCTTGGCCTCCCAAAGTGCTGGGATTACAGGCATGAGCCACTGTGGCCAGCCAATATGGTGCCTTCTTACTGTGTCTTCACAAGGCAGAAGGGGCAAAAGTCTCTTCTATTAATATAAGGACACTAATCACACTCTCATGACCTAATAGCCTTCCACTTCTGATTACCATCACCTGGGTGTTTAGGTTTCAGCATAGCACTAGGTTTTCAAATTTACTGGTGTTCAGTACGGTTCTCATATGTTTTCAGTATCTTCGGCTGGGCATGGTGGCTCACACCTGTAATTGCAGCACTTTGAGAGGCCAAAGTGGGAGGATCACTCGAGGCCAGGAGTTGGAGACCAGCCTGGGCAACATAGTGGATCCAGCTCTATAAAAACAATTGAGAATAATTAGCTGGGTGTGAGGGTGCACACCTGTGGCCCCAGCTACTCAGGAGGCTGAAATGGGAAAATCACTTGGGCCCAGGAGGTCAAGGCTGCAGTGAGCTATGATTGTGCAACTCTGAGCCTAGGTGACAGAGTAAGACCTTGTTTCAAAAAAATTTGAAAAAATCTGGACTGGGTGCAGTGGCTTATACCTGTAATCCCAGTACTTTGGGAGGCCAAGGCAGGGGATCACGAGGTCAGGAGTTCAAGACCAGCCTGGCCCACATGGCGAAACCCCATTTCTTAAAAAAAATACAAAAATTACCTGGGTGTAGAGTGTGTGCCTGTAGTTCCAGCTACTTGGGAGGCTGAGGCAGGAGTATCGCTTGGAGCCAGGAAGAGGAAGTTGCAGTGAGCAGATTGCACACTGCACTCCAGCCTGGGTGACAGAGTTAGACTCAGTCTCAAATTAAAAAAAAAAAAATCTGGCTGGACCTGGTGGCTCACACCTGTAATCCCAGCATTTTGAGAGGTCAAGGAGGGCAGATCACCTGAGGTCAGGAGTTCAAGACCAACCTGGCCAACATGGTGAAACCTCATATCTACCAAAAATACAAAAGTTAGCCAGTTGAGTGGCAGGCACCTGTAATCCCAGATACTTGGGAGGCTGAGGAACGAGAATCACTTGAACCTGGGAGGTGGAGGTTGCAGTGAGCCGAGATCACGCCGCTGCACTCCAGCCTGGGTGACAGCGAGATTTCATCACACACACACACACATAAATGCACCCAAAAAAAACAACAAAAAATCTGCTATATCTATGGTTACATTTCCCTTTTCATTCGTTAGAGTATCGTACTTTCTCTTTTTATTGTCAGAGATTTACAGTGGCTCACGCCTGTAATCCCAGCACATTGGGAGGCCGAGGCAAAAGGGCCTTTAAAAAACAGTTTGGCTTTGAGAAAAGAAATGTTATCTGAAACATGTGAGTCCTTTCAAATGCTCAGGCCCATGGCAGGGTGTGGTGCCTCA
This sequence comes from Leontopithecus rosalia, assembly GCA_028533165.1. Taxonomy (NCBI): domain Eukaryota; kingdom Metazoa; phylum Chordata; class Mammalia; order Primates; family Cebidae; genus Leontopithecus; species Leontopithecus rosalia. Next base: position 113,658 of record JAPYYA010000266.1, read on the forward strand.
TACCTGCAATGCCAGTGCTTTGGGAGGCTTAGGTGAGACGATCACTTGAAACCAGGAGTTCAAGACCAGCCTGGGCAACAGAGTGACTTCCATCTTTAGGAAAAAAAAGGTTTTTTTTCAGGACAAAGTCTCACTCTGTCGCCCAGGCTAGAGTACAGTGGCTCCATCTCAGCTCACTGCAACCTCTGCCTCCTGGCTTCAAGCAATTCTTATGCTTCAGCCTCCAGAGTAGCTGGGATTACAGGCACCTGCCATTATGCCTGGCAAATTTTTGTATTTTTAGTAGAGATGGGGTTTCGCCATGTTGGCCAGGCTGGTCTCAAACTCCTGACCTCAAGTGATTCACCCGCCTCGGCCTTCCAAAGTGCTGGGATTACAGGTGTGATCCACCTCGCCCAGCCTCCGGTTGACAGTTTTTATTTACCACTCATGATCTACATAGACTTGTAGCTAAATTTTGCAGTTTCACTTTTGTTTTAATTAATAAATTAGACATTGGCTAGGTGCAGTGGCTCACACCATTTCTTTTTTTGAGATGGAGTATCACTCTTTTTGTCCAGGCTGAAGTGCAATGGTGCAATCTCTGCTCACTGTAACCATTCATAAATAAATATTATTGTTATTGCTTTAAACCAACTTTGTTTATTTGGATTTAACTATGTTTGCCACGTTTTTAGTTCGTCATTCCTTTTTACAACCTGAACTGTCTTCTAGGATAATTTTCCTTCCTTTTGAAACACTTTCCTTAGAAGGTCCATGACAGCTTTCCTGCTATGAAACAAAGTTTTTTATCCTCTCCAAATAGATTTATTCCACACTCATTTGTTTGTTTGTTTGTTTGTTTGTTTTCGCCTTTTTTTTTTGAGATGGAGTCTCACTCTTGTCACCCAGGCTGGAGTGCAATGACATGATCTCGGGTCACTGCAACCTCTGCCTTCCATGTTCAAGTGATTCTCCTGCCTCAGCCTCCTGAATAGCTGGGATTACAGGCACCTGCCACTATGCCCAGCTAATTTTTGGTATTTTTAATAGAAATGGGGTTTCACCATGTTGGCCAGGCTGGTCTTGAACTCCTGACCTTGTGATTTGCCCGCCTCGGCCTCCCATAGTGCTGGGATTAAAGGCATGACTCATTGTGCCCAGCCCATCCACTCTCATTCTTGAAAGATAATTTTGATAAGTACACAATTCTAGATGGTTATTTTCTGTCAATACTTTACAGACATACTTCCCTTGTCTTGTGGCTTCCTTTGCTGTGTTGAGAACTTTGCTGTTATTCTGCTATTTATTGGAAAGCTGTCCTTTTTTCCGGCTGATTTTAAGATATCCTGTTTGCCTTTAGTATTCTAGAGTTCTACTAGAATTTGCCTAGGCATGGATTTCTTTCTATTTAACTTTCTTGGATGAATTATGTTCCCCGGATTGATGTTTTTCATCAGCTTTGAAAATTTACATCCAATATCTCTCAATATAGTTCTCCATGACTTCCTTTTTTTTTTCTGGGACTTATTAATATAATGATGAGATAGGCCATAGGGAAAACATATTTGCAACACATATATCTGAGAAAGTACTCGTATCCAGAATATACAAAGAACTTTGGCAAGTAACATTGGTATAAAAAGAAAGGGGGCCAGGTGTGGTGGCTCACACCTGTAATCCCAGCACTTTGGGAGATTGAGGCGGGAGGTTGGGAGATGAGACCAGCCTGACCAACATGGAGAAATTCCATCTCTACTAAAAATACAAAATTAGCTGGACACGGTGGCATATACCTGTAATCCCAGCTATTCTGGAGGCTGAGGCAGAAGAATTGCTTGAACCCTAGAGGTAAAGGTGTCGTGAACTGAGATCACACCATTGCATTTCAGCCTGGGCAACAAGACCAGAACTCCATCTCAAAACAAAACAAAAAAACCTCATAGAAATCAATGATACAAAGACAAACTCCCCAAAATAGCCAAAAGAATGAATAGAAGCTACACAAAAGAAAATTGTATAGGCCAGGCACGGTGGCTCACGCCTGTAATTCCAGCACTTGGGGAGGCTGAGGCAGGTGGATCTCCTGAGGTCAGGAGTTTGAGACCAGCCTGGCCAACTTGGAGAAACCCGGTCTCTACTAAAATAATAATAATAATAATAATACAAAAAAATTAGTTGGGCGTTGTGGCGGTCACCTGTAATCCCAGCTTCTCAGGAGGCTGAGGCAAAAAGAATCACTTGAACCCAGGAGTCAGAGGTTGCAGTGAGCCTAGATCACACCATTGCACTCCAGCCTAGGCAACAGAGCAGGATTCTGTCTCAAAAAACAAAAAGGCCAGGCGTGGTAGCTCATGCCTGTGATTCCAGCACTTTGGAAGGCCAAGGCGGGAGGATCACGAGGTCAAGAAATTGAGACCATCCTGGCCAAAAATGGTGAAATCCTGTCTCTACTAAAAAAAATTAGCTGGGTGTGGTGGTGCACACCTGTAGTCCCAGCTACTTGGGAGGCTGAGGCAGGAGAATCGCTTGAACTCAAGAGGCGGAGGTTTTGCAGTGAGCCAAGATCTCGCCACTGCACTCCAGCTTGGGTGACAGAGCGAGACTCTGTCTCCAAAATAAATAAATAAATAGTCAATAAACATGTGAAAAGATATTCATCAATTGTCATCAAGGAACTGCAGATTAAAATATAACAGAATAATAGAAAACACACATAGGCAGATGCGGTGGCTCACGCCTGTAATTCTAACAGTTTGGGAGGCCAAGGCAGGTGGATCACTTGAAGTCAAGAGTTCGAGAGCAGCCCGGGCAATATGGTGAAATCCTGTCTCTACTAAACATACAAAAATTAGCCCGGTGTGGTGGCGGGTTCCTGTAATCCCAGTTACTCAGGAGGCTGAGGCAGGAGAATCGCTTGAATCTGGAAGGTGGAGGTTGCAGTGAGCTGAGATTGCACCATTGGGTGACACAGCTAGACTTTGTTTCAAATAAATAAATAAATAAATAAAATAATACACAAGTAATAGAATAAAAAAGACTAAACACCAAATGATGAAGAGGATGTAGCATGACTGGAACTCTTGCTGTTGAGAGCATAAAATGGCACAAACACTTTGGAGAACGTCAAGCCCTATAAAGTTAAGCCTACATTTGCCCATGGCTCAGAGGTTTTACCTTTTTTTGCAAACGGAGTCTTGCTGTTGCCCAGGCTGGAGGGCAGTGGTGCAATCTCAGCTCACTGCAACCTCGGCCTCCCGTGTTTAAGCGATTCTCGTGCCTCAGCCTCCCAAGTAGCTGGGACCACAGGTGCTTGCCACCATGCCCAGCAAATTTTTTTGTATTTTTAATAGAGATGGGGTTTCACCATATTGGCCAGGCTGGTCTTGAACTCCTGACCTTGTGATCCACCTGCCTTGGCCTCCCAAAGTGTTGGCATTACAGATGTGAGCCACCTTGCCTGGTCCTCTTAATTGCTTTTTAACAAGATTTACAAGGAAACCCAATGGGGGAAAGTTTAACCGTTTTGAGAAATGGTGCTGGAAAAATAGGGAAAAATAATGAAACAGTCCTTGCCTTACGCCGTACAGTCAGTTGTTTCTTGTTTCTGCTGATATTCACACTCACGGTAGTTTACCTTCATGTGTTTGGTGGTGGTTTGTGAGGTCAAATAACAGTTCTGTGGGTTCCCCTTGGGAAAATTTCCTTCCACGGGGAGCTTGTTTCTGTTTTTGCTCCATCTTCTGCCGTTAGGACTGGTAGGGTGAGAAGATATGGGAGCACCAAATCCAATTTGGAACTAATTTGGCGTCTCTTGTGAGTTTAGCTCCAAATGAGAGTCTCAAAGTCAACATTTCATCATTGTTCTTGTTCTGCGAATTTATGAACACTGGCCTAACATTTGCTAATTAAAAAATATATATATATATATATTTATATATATATTTTAAGAGACAGTTTCATTGTATTGCTCAGGCTGGTCTTGAACTCCACACCTCAGGTGATCTGCCCGCCTTGGCCTCCCAAAGTGCTGGGATTACAGGCGTGAGCCACCGCGCCTGGCCCAACATTTGCTAATTAAAAAAAAAATTTTTAAGATGGAGTCTCGCTCTGTCACCCAGGCTGGAGTGCAGTGGCGTGATCTCGGCTCTCTGCAACCTCCACCTCCTGGGTTCAAGTGATTCTCCTGCCTCAGCCTCCTGAGTAGCTGGGATTACAGGCATGTACCACCGTGCCCGGCTAATTTTTATGTTTTTAGTAGACACGGGGTTTCACCACGTTGGCCAGGCTGGTCTGAACCTCAGGTGATTCCCCCCCACCTCAGCCTCCCAAAGTGCTAGGATTAGAGGTGTGAGCCACCGTGCCCGGCCCATTTGCTAAGTTTTTTTAAATTGGTGAGCCAGGCACAGTGGCTTGACTGAAGCGCAGTTTCAGCTGCTCAGGCTTGCACTCTCCAATTGATAAGAGTGAGGGCTGGTAGAAAGAAAGTGACTTCCTTTTTTTTTTTGAGATAGAGTCTCACTCTTGTCACCCAGGCTGGAGTGCAATGGCAGGGTCTCGGATCACGGCAACATCCGCCTCCTGGGTTCAAGCAGTTCTCCCGATTCAGCCTCCCCAATAGCTGGGACTACAGGTGCGTGTCACCACACCTGGCTAATTTTTGTATTTTAGTAGAGATGGAGTTTCATTATGTTGACCAGGCTGGTCTTGAACTCCTGACCTCATGATCCGCCTTGCAAAGTGCTGGGATTACAAGGGTGAGCCACTGCACCTGGACCAAAAGTGACTTTTTATTCCCAAGGTATCTAAGGAAAGAAGTACAGGCTTCCTGCCTTAACGGTAACATTTTGCCTTCAGAGCAGAAAGCTGGTGATTTTAAAGGCGGGGGTTGGGGGGATGGCATGCTGGCATGAAAGGCACACAGGGGAGGAAGCAGACAAATGGGGTTTCATGTACTCACTTCAGTGCCTTATCTACCAGGTGGTCAAACTGGTGACTGCTAGTGCCTTTGTGGGTAGGACTAGGTTGTAAAAGTGGCCCAGAATGCCCCGAGTGGGAAAGATTTTTGTAGTGGGCACACTTCGGGATGTAGATGGACTTGTTGTAATGTAGGTGCTTGAGGCAATCTCCTGGTGGGAAAGAGTTTCATAGTGGGCACACTTTGGTTTGTAAACTGACTGTCACCTGTTGAGGCAGCCCCCTGGTGGGAGAGAGTTCTGCCCTGGAGCTTCTAAGCACATAGTTAGATTAGCTTGCCCTGTAGGGAATGTGTGGTAAAGGGGAGGTGAAAGGTTATAACTGCATTTTTTCTTTCTTTTTTTTGAGACAGAGTTTCACTTTTGGTGCTCTGGCTGGAGTGCGGTGGCACGATCTCAGCTCACTGCAACCTCCGCCTCCCAGGTTCAAGTGATTCTCCTACCTTGGCCTTCCAAGTAGCTAGGATTACAGGCACGTGCCACAATGCCCAGGGAATTGTATTTTTAGTAGAAACAGGGTTTCACTGTGTTAGCCAGGCTGAACTCCTGACCTCAGGTGATCTGCCCACTTCGGCCTCCCAAAGTGCTAGGTTTAGAGATATGAGCCACCACTCCTAGTTATAATTGCATTTATAAAGGGCTACAAAGGAAGTGCGGTATGGAGAAAACAGAAAATAAGAGAAAATGATAAAAAATAGAATAGTGGCTGGGCACAGTGGCTCATAACTGTAATCCCAGCACTTGGGGAGGCAGAGGTGGGTGGATCACCTGAGGTCGGGAGTTTGAGACCAGCCTGACCAACATGGAGAAACCCCGTCTCTACTAAAAAATACAAAATTAGCCAGGCGTGGTGGTGCATGCCTGCAATCCCAGCTACTTAGGAGGCTGAGGCAGGAGAATCAATTCAACTTGGGAGGCAGAGGTTGTGGTGAGCTGAGATCGTACCATTGCACTCCAGTCTGGGCGAGAAAAGCGGAAATTGTTCAAGACAAACAAAAAACAGAAAATAGAGTTGTGTTCTCTTTTTCTTGGAAACATGGGGCTACTTGCTTACAATTCCCCACAGTCCAGTTTCGTTCCATTTTTTTGGGATTTGGACACCACATTCATTCTGGCTACTTCCTGCTGAAGGGGGTTGTAGGTCATTGGGTGTGAAAAAGGAACTGATTTATTTGAAGTTGGAACTCTTCACAAGTGCCCAGACTTGCAGATGATATTTGCTGGAACATATGGTGCGAGGTCTGGAAGTTCTCTGGGAAAGCCTGCCATGCATTCTCACACAGAGGCTACAACAGCAGTAAATCCACACTGGAGAAGTGTACCTATTTTTGCAACTAGGTCTACAGTAATAAGTAGCTTCCATCGCCAGGACTGTCCTGACCTGAGCCAGGATGCCATCCATGGATCTAGCGACAATGTGGGGGCAGACATAGCTTTGCCTTGCTGCTGCGTATCTTGCAGGGCTATGAGAAACATTTTGCAAATTATCTGGGATGTATACACAGCAGTTAGTCTTAATTATAGTGCAGGGTCCCTACTGCTGATTGTAACCAGATATGATGGCATTTGGCTAAATATTCATTTAACAGGTTACAGGAAGAGCTATGAACACTCATGAAGGGGATCATAAGTCGGGTCTAGTTCTTGAGAATGGATCAGTTTGGTTAAATAGTTGCATCCCATCCAGGATGTGGCAATGCACATAGGCTAGGCATTTGCATGTGATGAAAGCAAACAGATTCTTAATAAGAGGCATTTCTATGGAAATAGAAGAAAAACAAGGGTTAATGTTGGCCACAAATTTATCCAGATGTTAGACTCCAAGCATCTTTAATTACAGAGGAGGAAGGCGGTGGCAGTCTGGCATGTTTTAATCACCGTATTACAAGGAATAATGTAGTAGTAATTTCACTGAGTTCAAATCAGAACAACGCAAGAATAATCTGAGGGTATCAATGTAAGAACTTGTAGCCTGGAAAGAATTCAAGATTTAATTCAAGTTGTGAAAAATTATAAAATTTCAAAGACAACAGACAAGACTAGAATCTAATAACAGGTTTACCATATATATGTATATATATATATACGTATATATATATACGTATATATATACGTGTATATATATGGTTTTCTTTTTTTTGACACGGAGTCTCGCTCTGTTGCCAGGCTGGAGTGCAGTGGTGTGATCTCGGCTCACTGCAACCTCTGCCTCCCAGGTTCAAGTGATTCTCCTGCCTCAGCCTCCCAAGAAGCTGGGATTATAGGCATGTACTGCCATGTCCAGCTAATTTTTGTAGTTTTTGTAGAGACAGGGTTTCACCATTTGTCCAGGATGGTCTTGATCTCCTGACCTCATGATCCACCCGCCTTAGCCTCCCAAAGTGCTGAGATTACAGGTGTGAGCCACCGTGCCCGGCCAGTTTTTTATTTTTATTTTTATTTTTGGGGGGGACAGAGTACTGCTCTGTTGCTCAGGCTGGAGGGCAGTGGCACAATCTCAGCTCACTGCAGCCTCTCCTTCCCAGGTTCAAGTGATTCTCATACCTCAGCCTCCCGAGTAGCTGAGATTACAGGTGTGCGCCACCTCACCCAGCAAATTTTTTGTATTTTTAGTAGAGATGGGGTTTTGTCATGTTGGCCAGGCTGACCTCAAACTTCCGGCCTCAAGTGATCTGCCTGCCTTAGCCTCCCGAAGTGCTGGGATCACAGGTGTAGCCACTGTGCTGGCCTATAGTGTTTTTTCTGAAACATATTATTTCTCTCTCTAATCCCAATTTTACTAAAGACAAATCATAGTAGGACAAATTTATTTGCAAAATAAGTTTTAATCTTACTATTCTTTACTAAGTATTTTAACTTCAGACCTTTTGTTTGATGGAGAGACACATAGAATGTTCACCCATATTATCAACTTAGGCCAGGTCCAAAAGTCCTTCAAAGTGTGGAAATAAAATACAGTCTCCTTCCACAAGAGAAAGAATTACCCGTACCCCTTCAACCAGGAGGCTTAGTCTCACTAAAAACGTGGAAAGAAGGAACCCTTGAGAATCAATTACAAAATGGAAGGGCCTCTGTCAGCTGTTGCTGAGTATCCCCACTGCTGCCAAACTTCAAGAAAAACTCAGGCCGGGTGTGGCGGTTTAGGCTTGTAATCCCAGCACTTTGGAGGCTGAGGTGGGCAGATCACAAGATCAAAAGACCAAGACCATCTTGGCCAACATGGTGAAACCCCATCTCTATTAAAAATACAAAAATTAGCTGGGCATGGTGGTGGCGCCTGTAAACCCAGCTACTCAGGAGGCTTAGGCAGGAAAATTGCATGAACCTGGGAAGTGGAGGTTGCAGTGAGTTGAGATCTTGCTATTGCACTCCAGCCTTGCTACAGAGCGAGACTCTGTCAAAAAAAAAAAAAAAAGAAAGAAAAGAAAAGAAAAGAAAGAAAGAACTCGCTGGGTACATCTATTCAGGATTAAACCCGTTTCTTTCTCTCTTTCTTTTTTGAGATGGAGTCTCGCTTTGTTGCCCAGGCTGGAGCGCAGTGGCGTGATCTTGTCTCACTGCAACCTTCGCCTCCTAGGTTCCAGCGATTCTCCTGCCTCAGCCTCCCAAATAGCTGGGATTACAGGCATGCGCCACCACACCTGGCTAATTTTTGTATTTTTACTAGAGATGGGGTTTCACCATGGTGGCCAGGCTGGTCTCCAACTCCTGACATCAAATGATCTGCCTACCTCGGCCTCCCAAAGTGCTGAGATTACAGGCATGAGCCAGTGTGCCCAGCCTAAACCTGTTTCTTATGAGTTGCAGGCACAGAAGGAGGACACTATGACCTATATCTGGGAACCTCTGCTACCTATTTAAAAGAGTCAATACTCAGCTGGGTGCGGTTTCTCATGCCTGTAATCCCAGCACTTTGGGAGTCCGAGGCATGCAGATCATCTAAGGTGAGGGGTTCAAGACCAGCCTGGCCAACATGGTGAAACCCCATCGGTACTAAAAAATACAAAAATTAGCTGGGTGTGGTGGTGAGCACCTGTAATCCCAGCTACTCAGGACGCTTTGTCAGGAGAATTGCTTGAACCTAGGAGGCAGAGGCTACAGTGAGCTGAGATCATGCCACTACACTCCAGCCTTCGTGACAGAGTGAGACTCTGTTTCAAAAACACAAAAAAAAGAATCAACACTCAGCCAGAAATAGTAACGTGATGCTGTGGGTGGGAATAGGAGCGTTCATTTTCTCTTCTTCTGGCTTTAGGGCTTCCTTTCTATTGCTTTTGCCAACTGCCTCCTCCTAGGAAACACCTATTTTGTCTTCATTGAGTATAGACGGATGCCCCTCTAAGGCCCAACCAGACACCGTGCCAGCACTGTTCATGCTATCTGCTCTCCCCATTACCCTGAATGACTCTATTTAAAAAGTTATAGCATCAATGACTCATCTTTACTACTGATGGATTTGTCATCAATATCCCCAGGATAGAGTGTTGTACCTTCTGTCCCATCCAGAAAATCTCACGATCATCTCCCTAGGCCTCCTAACTAAGCATAGCAATCCAAGGTACGCAGGTCCCCACTTGTTAGGTGGAACTCTCCCCCACTTAACAGAGACCACCTGAACCCCCTGACGCTATTGCCTGGACCTGGGGAGTTGGGCATTTCTGTCTCCAGTGTACTAATGATTCTATCTTTCGCACTCACCGTTGTGTTAATGACATAAAAGCAGAAGTTTCCCTGCAACGCTCTGACCCAACTGTAGTTGCCAAGTTCCCAAGGCCTCAGCAAGATAAATGGGATTCCACTTGGAAGTGAGGAAACCATATATGGTGCCTTCTCCCAGATGAGAACACACAGAGGAAAAGCAACTGCCTGGTCTGAGGGGAGTACTTCCTCTTCTGGAAAACAGAGATTGTTTGGCCACTCCTATTGCAGCAGGGGAAAAATATCTCTGCAGACCCACTGGGCAGCAAAGGACTGACATCACACCCCATAGGGCCTCTGCTCGTGACTCAACTGGGCTCATTTTTGAGTGTCAATGACTGGGAAGAAGTCAACCCTGTAACCACTCCTGATTCCCCAGGGAGCCACCTGTTCTTTTTGGAGTAGCTTTCTCTTGTATATCAAAAACTTGGAAGAGAGATGACTGTATGTTGGCTACCCCTGCCCCTCCAGGGGTCACAGTCTATAATTCCATAGACCCAGGAACACCAATAGGATTAATTCTAGTGGGAATTAGGGTGGCAATGAGATGAGTGGCACCCTAAGGCAGCTTTGCCTACCACGAGTCAACCCTAAAGAACTTGACTCAAACCCTAGAATCCTTAGTCACCAACACAGGTCAGGCTTTAAAGGGAATTCGAGAGTCCCTAGATTCTTTGGCAAATGTAGTTCTTGATAATAGACTAGCATTGGATTATTTACTAGCTTAACGAGGTGGAGTCTGTACAGTTATGAATAAAACCCCTTGCACACATATTACCAACTCTGGACAGGTTGAGATTAACATTCAAAAGATCTATGAGCTGGCCATGTGTGATAGCTTATGCCTGTAATCCCAGCACTTTGGGAGGCCAAGGCGGGCAGATCATGAGGTCAAGAGATCAAGACCAGCCTGGTCAACATGGTAAAACCCCATCTCTATTAAAGATACAAAAAATCAGCCGGGTATGGTGGTGGCGCGTGCCTGTAATCCCAGTTACTCAGGAGGCTGAGGCAGGAGAATCCCTTGAACCCAGGAGATGGAGGTTGCAGTGAGCCGAGATCACACCATTGCACTCCAGCTTGGGCAAAAAGAGCGAAACTTTGTCTCAAAAAAAAAAATTGTATCATACTAGAAAAGTGCACTTTGGGTCTAAAGGAAGCACTACCATGCACCTTTCTGTCTGCCAACCAGTTTGTTTTCTTTCCATGTGGTCCGTCTGATTCACCGGGCTCTGGGAACCAGCCCCTTCTGGCCCATCTCCTGCCCTGTAACAATAGCCGATGTTTACTGAGTCCAGGCTGCGTGCCAGATGTGGAGCTAAGTATGTAATAGGCTATTGTTTAGGGCTGGGTGCAGTGGGCACGCCTGTCATCCTGGCACTTTGGAAGTCACAGCAGTAGGATGGCTTCAGCTCAGGCGTTTGAGACCAGTGGGACAACAAACCGAGACCCTGTTTATTCAAAAACAAACAAAACCAGAAATGAGCAGGGCATGGTGGTGCACATCTGTGGTCCCAGCTACTTGGGAGGCTGAGGCGGGAGGGTTGCTTGAGCCCAGGAGTTTGAGGTTGTAGTGAGCCACTGCACTCCAGCTTGGGTTACAGAGAAAGACCCAGACTCAAGAAAGAAAGGTTATTATTTCTAATCTTACAGCCAGCCTTTGAGGTCATACCATTAGTATCTTCACATTGTAGATGAGGAAACGTGCCCAAATCACAAAGATTAATGGAGGACCCAGGATTTAAACCTAGATCTGTCTGACTGCCACCTCTCTTTTTTTTTACATTTAAAAAAATGGAGATGGGGGGATGGCTGTGTTGCCCAGTCTGATCCTGAACTCCTGGGCTCAAGCGATCTTCCCACCTCAGCCTCCCGGGTAGCTGGGATTATAGGCCCACACCACCACGCCTGGCTAAGTTTTGTATTTTTTGTAGAGAACGGGTTTCGCCATGTTCCCCAGGCTGGTCCTGAACTCCTGGACTCAAGCAATCCTCCCACCTTGGCCTCCCAAAGTATTGGAATTACAAGTGTGAGCCACTACTCTTGGCTGAGAGCTGCCATCTCAACTGCCGTTACCTATCACAATGGGACCCAGTTCTGGACACAGTGGCTGCAAGGACCCTCAGGGGCCCTTCAAGATCTGCTTGGAAGCAAGTCATTCTCCACAGTGTCATTCTGGGTCCACCCCTGGCCCCAGCATGGTCAGCTCAGGTGACAGGATGCTCCCAGCAGCTCTGGCTGGTCAAGACCCTTTCTGATGCAGGGTCAAATGCATGCCCCTTTGGCTTCCATGGGATGGTCAGCCTTCTGTCCATTGGGCTGTAGAGAAGACACGTGGCTGCTTCCCACCCTAGGGAATCCCCTCAGAGCTTGGCTCATACACTCAGCAGATGTTTACCGTGTGTCCACAATATGCCCAGGATAGAGGAGTGGACAAGAAGTCATGAGGCCTGGTGGAGTTGACATTAATTTATTTTGAGATGGAGTTTTGCTCTTGTTGCCCAGGCTGGAGTGCAATGGTGCGATCTCAGCTCACAGCAACCTCTACCTCCTGGGTTCAAGCGATTCTCCTGCCTCAGCCTCCCGAGTAGCTGGGATTACACGCACGCGCCACCACACCTGGCCAATTTTGTACTTTTAGTAGAGACAGGGTTTCTTCATGTTGGTCAGGCTGGTCTCAAACTCCCAGCCTCAGATGATCTGCCTGCTTTGGCCTCCCAAAGGGCTGGAATTAAAGGCATGAGCCACCATGCCCGGTAGGAACTGACATTTTAAAGAGACAGAAAGCAAGTCCCACATTGGCAGAGGTATGCCCCACCCCGTTGATCCAGAGCCTCTCTGGATCATTCCCGCTTTCTAGATCAAAGCTATTGGAAATGTGGTTCCAGATAAGATAGCCACATGAAGAACAGGGCCATGGGGCTGGCTGGGATGACCCCACATAAAAAGCCTTGGCTGGTTCCAGGGTTTCGGAGAGGCCATATGTCCAGGGCAGTCCTAGAGCTTAATCTGGCCAAATTCCAGTAAAAAGGAAAAAAAAAACTTGCTTCCCCATCACCAAACACTAAATAAGCAGATAGCAAGAGAGGCTCACTCCACTGTCCTGCCCCTCACCCCCGACAAACTCCAGAGCACCCTCCCACCAAACTGTCTGCTGCCTCCTTCAGCCAGTGCCCATGGACGGGCATTTCTGACCAAATTCACATTCTGCCTTCTCCAGCCTGAAATCTGGCTTACCTATTCTCATGACATTTTCCTCCCTGATCTCAGACCCTCCCCTTATCTTGGGCCTCTTTTACCTCCAAAGTCTCTCTCCAGTCCTGCCAGGGTCCAAAATCGAGCATCTGCACGGTTCTCCCAGACTTCCACCCTCCCCGACTCCCCTTAACCTGATTCTAACAGACACTTGGACAGGAGAACACATCCTGAGATCATATCACAGGTCACACACACAGGACACACACACACACACACACACACACACACACACACACTCTTCCTGCTGTCCTGTGACCCTCCCACTCCAGTCCCTGACTCAGGACACAGAAGAACAAAATAACTTACTGTGCTGGTTTCGGTGTCATAAACAATAGATATGGGTCGGATGAGGTGGCTCACGCTGTGATCCTAGCACTTTGGGAGGCCAAGGCAGGTGGATAATGAGGTCAGGAGTTCAAGACTAGCCTGGCCAACATGCTGAAACCCCATCTCTACTAAAAATACAAAACATTAGCTGGGCGTGGTGGTGGGCACCTGTAGTCCCAGCTACTCCGGAGGCTGAGGCAGGAGAATCACTTGAAACCGTGAGGCAGAGGTTGCAGTGAGCCGAGGTCGCACCACCGCACTCCAGCCTGGGTGACAAAGCGAGACTCTGTCTCAAATAACAAACAAACAAAAAAACCAACCAGGACCAAACAAAAGCTCCCCCAAGCCCAAAAGATGTGGAAGAATAAATGCTCAGATACTGAGCCGGTCACCTTACCACTGCCCACCAAGGTGATTATGAAGGGACAAGAAGAGGGGAAGAGAGGAACAGCAGAGATTGCAGAAAGGAGAAGAGGCATTGGGGTGTGCCCAGGAAGAGCCCTTGTTCCAGCCCCCACGCCCTGACCCTGGCTGAGGAGTGAAAATGAAGAGATCCCCAGAGAGGCTGGATTGCTGGGAGTCCAGTGCGTAGCACCGTGCTTCTGGGCTGGAGCCCAGGTCAAGGGTGTCTTGAGGGATGAGGGCCAGTACGTGCCTCGGAGTTTATCTGAGGGGCTTCTACAGAGCCATTGGGCACTGGGCGGGATTTACTGCAGGAGAGGGCTCCCCAGGCAACAAGAATGATGAGATCACGTAGACCTGAGTGGTTCTGTCCTCAGAGTGGGAAAGGCCAGGACACAATAGAGGAGAGCAAGCAGACATTCCCAGGTGCCAGCAGGGACTGGATGCCCTCCCCAAGGACAAAAATACGGTGTCATCCAGCCTTGGTGACCCTTCGTGTGAATGAATCCTATTTAAATTTCAAAACAGCCTTGTAAGAGACTATTGCTATTCCTGCTTTACAGACGAGTGAACTGAGGCGTGGAGAAGAAACCCACTTAAGATCACACAACTCTGAAGTGACAAGGCAGATATTTTCACTTGTTTTCGGAAAACCACTTTTATTGTATTTGGTGCAATAAATGCATCTGTGTATAGTACAGTGAACACTTTTTCCCCATAAGTTTAGTCAAGTGGTATTTGTATTTTGATTTCAATGAGTTTTGACAAATGTGTATACCCATGTCTGCATCACCACAATCAAGATAGAGAACCTTTTCGGCCGGGCACCGTGGCTCACGCCTGTAATCCCAACACTTCGGGAGGTGAGACAGGAGAATCACTTGAACTCAGGAGTTTGAGACTAGCCTGGCCAATACAGTGAGACCTTGTCTCTACTAAAAACATAAAAATTAGTCGGGCATGGTGGTGCATGCCTGTAGTCTCAGCTACTCAGGAGGCTGAGGTGGGAGGATCACCTGAGCCCGGGAGGTCGAGGCGGCTGCAGTAAGCTGTGATGGTGCCATTGCACTTCAGCCTGGGCGTTGAAGTGAGACCCTGTCTCAAAAAAAAAAGACAAAGAAAAGAAAAAGAAAGATATAGAACATTTAAATCTCACCCCAAACTGTCCTTTGTGCTCCTTTCCAATCAAGCCCCACATCCACCCCATAACCCAGGCAACCACTGATTGATTTCCCTCCTTCCTTCCTTCCTTCCCGAATTCCCTTCCTTTTCCTTCCTTCCTTCTTCCCTCCCTCCTCCTTGCCCTTCCTTTCTTCCTTTCACTCTCTCTCGCCTTCCTTCTTTTTTGCTCTTTCTTTCTTTTTTGCTCTTCACCAGCCTCTACATTGACCTGTGATCTGCTTTCTGACACTATAAATTTGTTTTTCCTAGAATTTCATAAAAACTGAATTGCGCGGTATGTATTATTTTGTGCCTGACTTTCCTGGGATTTCATAAAAGTTGAATTGCGTGGTATGTATTACTTTGTGCCGGACTTTCCTGGAATTTCATGAAAACTGAATTGCGCGGTATGTATTATTTTGTGCCTGACTTTATACATCATCTATTGTGAAGTTTGTATTCAAATTTTTTTTTGGTTTGTTTTGTGATTGAGTTTTTAGAGCTCTTTCTTTCTTTCTTTCTTTTTTCTGAGATGAAGTCTCGCTCTGTCACCCAGCCTGGACTGCAATGGTGAGATCCTGGCGTGCTGCAACCTCCGCTTTCTGGGTTTAAGCAATTCTCCTGCCTCAGCCTCCCAAGTAGCTGGGATTACAGCTGTGCTTCACCACACCTGACTAAATTTTGTGTTCTTAGTAGAGACAGGGTTTCACCATGTTGGCCAGGATGGTCTTGCTCTCTCGACCTCATGATCTGCCTGCCTCAGCCTCCCAAAGTGCAGGGATTACAGGCATGAGCCACACCGCCCGGCCTAGAGCTCTTTATATAATACATTCTAGATATAAGCCTTTTGACTTTGACTTTTCAGTATGTATATTGCAAATAATTTCTTCCAGTCTGTGGCTTGTTTTTTTTTATTATACTAATGATGTATTTCTGTAAAGCAGATTTTTATTTATTTCATAAATGTTTTTCTTTTTCTTTCTTGTATTTACTTATTTTTTGAGACGGAGTCTCACGTTGTCACCCAGGCTGGAGTGCAGTGGTGCGATCTTGGCTCACTACAGCCTCCGCCTACTTGGTTCGAGTAATTCTCCCACCTCAGTCTCCCAACTCGTGGGATTATAGGTGCACACCACTATCCTGGGTGATTTTTAGTAGGGTCTTAACCAAAGTACCCTGAAACAGAGTGGGATATATATCTTTTTTTTTTAGTTACTTAAAAAAATCTTGTTATAATTCACTGGCTTAACTGTATAATTTTTTTCTGCCTTTTTTTCATAGCACAGTAAATGGATAACAATATTTGCAAGTCACGCCAAGTTAAAGGATATGGTCAACTTCATACAGTTTTTTAGAAACTTTCTTGGATCCTTCAAAAACTGGCAAACGCTTTTCTTGCATAAAGCCAAGTCTGACTCAGAAAATGACACATACACTCTTTTTTTTTCTTTTTTGAGACAGACTTTCACTCTTGTTGCCCAGGCTGGAGTGCAATGAATGGTGGGATCTTGGCTCACTGCAACATTCACCTCCTGGGTTCTAGTGATTCTCCTGCCTCAGCTCCCAAGTAGCTGGGATTACAGGTTCCCGACACCACACCCAGCTATTTTTTTTGTATTTTTAGTAGAGATGGGGTTTCACCATGTTGGCTGGGCTGTTCTCAAACTCCTGACTTCAGGTGATCCCCCCGACCTCGGCCTCCCAAAATTCTGGGATTACAGGCATGATCCACCACGCCTGGCCATGGCACACGTACTCTTAAGTCTTTTCCCATTTCTGTCAGTTATTTCCTGCAATGGATACGGGTTTAACTTTAGGGTTGTATGGGGCACCGTTCTTGGTGGTACTGGTTGGGCTTGCCTTCTCAGGCAGCATGAGGCAGAGGCTAAGGCTACTAGGATAAGAGGGAGTGGTATCTAGTGACCCTGCGGTGGAATCCTGCATTAGAGGACTGGCTGGATCCCCCTCATAACTAGGGGGCTGAGAAGGCTCCAGGGAGGGTGTAGGGGAGGGGATCCCTTAGGCACAGCTTCTGGTGCCTGTTCTGGTGCCTGGAAGTGACATGAGCCAGTAAAGGACCATAAAGCCTGCATATAAAGGACCTCCTCCAATTTTCTCTCTCTCTTTTTTTTTTCAGAATAACTCTAATTGTAAAATAGTATTATAGTGAATCATATTTTTAAAATTCGCATTAGATCCAAATGCTGTTGCAGTGGAAAGTCAGGGTGTTTTAAGCAGAATTTGAATGTGCACTAATAGCTCAAAGACACCCTAGCGGTGAGTCCTCCGGGGTGCTTGTCATTGTCGCCATGACTAACGGGGATTTACACTGGACACAGAAGTTTTTCTAAGTCTAGCAATAGGGAAAGCAATGGCTCTTGCTGTATTTTAGATTTTTACCTCCTGCAGAGATGGCGTAAGTATAGGTAGCAGGGCATTGTGAAAGTGGACTCTAAGTGTTTGCCAATGAATGGAATATGACTAAAGAGATATTTTCATTAAACGAAGTATAGAAGGAAAAGTGTAAATAAAGTGACAACAGCAAAAGAAAATGTTGTTACAAGCATGGCGAGGTGGCTCATGCCTGTAATCCCAGAACTTTGGGAGGTCGAGGTGGGCAGATCACTTGAAGTCAAGAGTCCGAGACCAGCCTGGCCACATGGTGAAACTCCCTCTCTACTAAAAGCACAAACATTAGCCAGGTGTGATGGTGTGCGCCTGTAGTCCCAGCTACTCAGAAGGCCGAGGTAGGACAATCGCTTGAACTGGACAGGTTGAGGTTGCAGTGAGCCGAGATTGCACCGTTGTACTCCAGCCCAGGCAAAAGAGTGAGACGCCATCTCAAAACAAAAAAACATTGTGTGAGCCACTGTGCCCGGCCAAGACAGTGGCCCTTAAAATGAACCTTTGGGCTAATGTTACACCTCTGCATATTAGAAGCTCTGCAGCTTTGATTGCTGTAGCGCTGATCACCTGCTGTCTCTTGCTAATCACCATCTTGATATCTCTTGCTGCCTCTCCCGCTGCTACCTCTTGCCATCTCTCTGCTGTCTCACTGTCTTGCCAGTTGCTCTCACCATTTCTCTCCAATTGCTGTCTATTGCTGTCTTGCTGTCCTGTCCCACCATCCTGCTAATTGCTGACCATCAAATGCCAATTGCCTCCTCTCTACTGTCTTGCCACCTGTCTGCCAATTGCCAATCACTGCCATCTCTGCTGTCTTTTTATTTTTTTTGAGACGGAGTTTCGCTCTTGTTACCCAGACTGGAGTGCAATGGCACAATCTCTGCTCACCGCAACCTCCGCCTTCTGGGTTCAAGCAATTCTCCTCCCTCAGCCTCCTGAGTAGCTGGGACTACAGGCGCGCACCACCATGCCCAGCTAATGTGTGTATTTTTAGTAGAGACGGGGTTTCACCTTGTTGACCAGGATGGTCTCGATCTCTTGACCTTGTGATCCACCCGCCTCGGCCTCCCAAAGTGCTGGGAAGATAGGCGTGAGCCACCGCCCGGCCCATCTCTGCTGTCTTTGTTGTCTTCAAGGTCACCAGATGATGCAGAACAGGTCAGCCCCAAAATTGGGGCTCAGCTTGGGAGGGTTCTTGGCTTCACACAGGAAGGATTTCAAGGGCAAGCCAGTGGTATTAGAGAGCAGTTTTGTTTTTTTTTTTTTTTTTGAGACGGAGTTTTGCTCTTGTTACCCAGGCTGGAGTGCAATGGCGCAATCTCGGCTCACCACAACCTCCGCCTCCTGGGTTCAGGCAATTCTCCTGCCTCAGCCTCCCGAGTAGCTGGGATTACAGTCACGAGCCACCATGCCTGGCTAATTTTTTATATCTTTAGTAGAGACAGGGTTTCACCATGTTGACCAGGATGGTCTCGATCTCTTGACCTCGTGATCCACCCGCCTCGGCCTCCCAAAGTGCTGGGATTACAGGCTTGAGCCACTGTGCCCGGCCGAGAGCAGTTTTTTAATTGAAGGGATTGCTCTTTGTGGAGCAGAGATAACTCATAGGCAGTGCACCTATAGTAGGCAAGCTATGGGCTCTTGGCAACTTATTTATATTTGCTTATACCTATTTTAAATTATATGCAAATGAAAGGGTGGGTTAATGCAAATTGATGGATGGGTTATTTAGAACTTTTTAGGAAAAGGGTGGTGACTTCTGGGTCATTGCCATGGCATTTGTAAACTGTCATGACGCTGCTGGGAGTGTCTTATGCTAGGGAGCAATGAGGGCAGCGAGGGATTGCTTTTGTCACCATCTGCTGGTTCTTTCCAAAAGTCCTCCAGGTCTCCTGTCTCAATTTTAACAGTATTAATTCTCTGATCTCATGCGTATGGGATGTCTTTCCATTTGTTTGTGTCCTCTTCAATTTCCTTGTAGTTTTCATTGTAGAGACAGTTCACCTTCTTGGTTAGATTTATTCCTATCGGGCTTCTTCATTTCTTTCTGAGCTAGCTCATTATTGGTATGTAGAAATGCTATTTTTTATGTTAATTTTGTATCTTGCAACTTTACTGAATTTATTAATTCCAGGAGTTTTTGGTGGAGCCTTTAGGTTTTCCTAAATATTATGATCATAACATCAGCAAGGAGGGGTAGTTTGACTTTTTCTTTTTCAGTGTGGATGCCTCTCATTTCTTTTTCTTTCCTGATTGCTCTGGCTAGGATTTCCGTCCCTGTATTGAATAGGGGTGATGAAAGTGGGCATCCTTGTCTTATTCTAGATCTTAGAGAAAACGCTTTCAGCTTTTCCTCATTCAGTATGATGTTAGCTGTGGGTCTGTCATGTCAATATATTGTTTTGAAGTAAGTTTCTTCTATTCCTAGTTTGTTCAGAGGTTTTATCATGTGGATAATTTTATAGATTCAAACTATAAATTGATGTGGAATTTTATTAAATGCAATTTAATAATTGTTTCAACTGAGGTAATCATATGGTTTTTGCCTGTATCTTCTGGCACCAGTGATCCTCTTGCTTCAGCCTCTCGATTAGCTAGAACTACAGGCACACGGCACCACACACAGCTAATATTTTATTTTATTTTTGTAGAGATGGGGTCTTGCTACATTGCCCAGGCCATTCTCAAATTCCTGGCCTCAAGTTACACTCCTGTCTCAGCCTCCCAAAGTGCTGGGATTACAGGTGTGAGCTATTGAATTTCTGTTTACCAGTTAGAATCAGCTTGTCAGTTTCTACCAATCCAGTCGGCTAAGATTTTGATTGGTGTTCTTGTTTGAATTTATAAAATTGAATCTCATTCTCCCAATGAGAAAGGTTTCTTGGAAGCAGTGCATATTTTAATCAAATGTCCAGAATGTGTCCTTATTAACTGTTGCCATGGAGCAATGTGATGTCAGCTGAAAAGCTGTTAAAATTAAACCCTTAATTGCAAAAATGAAAGATAAACTTTGGTAAGAATGTGAAGAAAAGGCCGGGCGCGATGGCTCACGCCTGTAATCCCAGCACTTTGGGAGTCCGAGGCGGGTGGATCACGAGGTCAAGAGATCGAGACCATCCTGGTCAAAATGGTGAAACCCCATCTCTACTAAAAATACAAAAAATTGGCTGGGCATGGTGGCACGTGCCTGTAATCCCAGCTACTCAGGAGACTGGGGCAGGAGAATTGCCTGAACCCAGGAGGCGGAGGTTGCGGTGAGCCGAGATTGCGCCATTGCACTCCAGCCTGGGTAACAAGAGCGAAACTCCGTCTAAAAAAAAAAAAGAATGTGAAGAAATTAGGGTCCTGGTGCCTTGCTGGTGGGCAAGTAAGAAGGTGCAGCCACTGTGGAAAACAGCCTCAAAATTCTTCAAAAAGGGAAACACAGAACCTCCCTATGATCAAGCAATTCCAATTCTAGATATACATCCAAAAGAACTGAAGATCAGGACTTGAATAGATATTTCTACACCAATGTTGAGAGCAACATTATTGACAATAGCTAAAATGTGGAAACAGTTCAAATGTCTATCCACAGATGAAGGAAGAAACAAAATCCAATTGGCTGGGTGCAGTGGCTCACGCCTGTAATCCCAGCACTTTGGGAGGCCGAGGCGGGCGGATCACCTGAGGTTGGGAGTTTGAGATCTGCCTGACCAACATGGAGAAAGCCCATCTCTACTAAAAGTACAATATTAGCTGGGTGTGGTGGTGCACGCCTGTAATCCCAGCTACTCGGGAGGCTGAGGCAGGAGAATCGCTTGAACCTGGGAGGTGGAGGTTGTGGTGAGCCCAAAATTGTGCCACTGCACTCCAGCCTGGGCAACAAGAGCGAAACTTCGTCCCAAAAAAGAAAAGAAAAGAAAAACAAAATCCAGTCTATACATACAGTAGAATATTGTCTGGTAATCTGAAGGAATGAAATTTTGGCATACGCTATGGCATGGATCCATCTATGTCATATTATGCCGAGTGACATAAGCCAGACACAGAAGGACACATACTGTGTGATTTTACTTATATGAGGTACCTAGAATAGGCAAATTCATAGAAACCAAAAGTAGAATAGAGATTACTGGGGGCTGAGGTGAGGGGAATGGGAAGTTTGGCTTAACGGATACAGAATTTATGTTGGGGACAATGAAAAAATTCCAGAGATGAATAATGTCGATAGTTACATGACATTGTAGATGTCCTTAATGGCATTGAATTTCACACTTAAAAATGGTTTAAAATCAGCCAGACAGGCGGAGTGCGGTGGCTCAAGCCTGTCTGAAAGAAATTTCTCCTTTCAGTTCTGTCAGTTTTTGCTTCATGCATTTTGAATTATTGAATGTGTGCTGTTATGACTTTGATGTTTCTTTTTTTTCTATTTTTTTTTAAGAAGGGGTTTCACCATATTGGTAAGGCTAGTCTCGAACTCCTGACCTCAGGTGATCCACCCACCTCAGCCTCCCAAAGTGCTGGGATTACAGGCGTGAGCCACTGCACCCAGTGATGTTTTCTTAATGAAATAACTCCTTTATAATGATAAAATGTCTCTCTCTTTTTTTTTTTTTGAGACAGAGTTTTGCTCTTGCACAATGATGCAGTCTCGGCTCACTGCAACCTCCACCTCCCGGATTCAAGCGAATACTCCTGCCTCAGCCTCTGGAGTAGCTGGGATTACAGGCATGTGCCACCACACCCAGCTAAATTTTTTTTG
Organism: Leontopithecus rosalia; assembly: GCA_028533165.1. Lineage (NCBI taxonomy): Eukaryota > Metazoa > Chordata > Mammalia > Primates > Cebidae > Leontopithecus > Leontopithecus rosalia. Next base: position 135,609 of record JAPYYA010000266.1, read on the forward strand.
TATTTTTTAGTAGAGACGGGGTTTCTCCTTATTGGCCAGGCTGGTCTTGAACTCCTACCTCAGGTGATCCACCCACCTTGGCCTCCCAAAGTGCTGAGATTACAGGTGTGAGCCACCACACGCAGCCTAAAATGTCTCTTTTAATTCTCACTAGTATTTCTAGTTTCTAATACGGTGCTCACCAATCGAGTCAAATGACTGATTTATCTCCAGATCATCCCATCCCTACCCTCCATCTCCACCTTGGATGGGAGTCTACATCTCAGAAGTTCCTGAGATTATGTTTCCTATGCCCCTAGCATGGTGGATCTCAAATCAGAGATTAAGTTGAGTTATGGAGAAAATAAAGAAAATAAAGGTTCTCTGCTTTGTTGTGTTGTGACTACTGGCTGGAGGGTGGGTGCTCTTTAACGTCACAGACAGATGCCACTCTTCCTCCCATGCTCCCTGCATGCCAGCCTGTTCCACAGTGTCTTATTCTTTCTTGACTTCCTTTTTTCCTTTTTTCGGAGATGGAGTTTTGCTCTGTTGCCCAGGCTGGAGTGCAGTGGCGCGATCTTGGCTCACTGCAACCTGCGCCTCCTGGGTTCAAGCGATTCTCCTGCCTCAGCCTCCTAAGTAGCTGGGACTACAGGTGTGTGCCACCATGCCTGGCTAATTTTTTGTAATTTTAGTAGACACGGGGTTTCACCATGTTAGCCAGGATGGTCTCGATCTCCTGACCTCATGATCCACCTCGGCCTCCCAAAGGCCTGGGATTATAGGAGTGAGCCACCACAACAGGCCCCCCCCTTCTTTTTTTTGAGGCAGTTCTCACTCTATCACCCAGGCTGGAGTGCAGTGGCACAATCTCAGCTCACTGCCTCCCAGGTTCAAGTGATTCTCTTGCCTTCACCTCTGGAGTAGCTGGGACTAGAGGCATGCACCATCATGCCTAGCTATTTTTGTATTTTTAGTAGAGATGGGTTTTCACCATGTTGGCCAGGCTGATGTTGAATTCCTGACCTCTAGTAATTCACCTGCCTCAGCCTCCCACAGTTCTGGGATTACCGGTGTGAGCCACCACGCCCGGCCACAGGTGAATTTGAATTCAGCAGAAAGGGTGAAATGACGTAACAGGAGGTGCTGCAGTCAGCTCACTTCCCGTCTGGATGAAAATGCACCTGGGCCTGTCTCACACTAGTCTGCAAAACAAATTTCAGAAGAGATTTATTAAATGTAAAAAAAAAAGCCCCATAATATGAATCTTGTAAGAAAATGTAAAATATGAGAAGACCTTCTCAACCAAGACTGGAAACCCAGAAGTTAGGAAATGTGACTATTTAAATGTGTGCACACCAAAAGATGCTGCAGAGAAAGTACAGGGACAAAGGAGAAACAGAAAAAATGACTGCACAGCTGAAGACAATAGCAGCTCAATATCACCCCATAAAAGGGATTTTTGCCAATCAAGAAGTGGACAACACAATAGAAAAGTGGGCTAAACGCACAGAGGAGGAATTCATATAACAAAAGTTCCAGTGGCCAACAAGCAAAAGAAAAGCTACTGCTGAATGTGGCTAAAAGGTTGGGAAATGCAAAGGAAGTTAGCTATGATACCCATCAGCTTGGCAAGAATTAAAAAGGCTCTGGGGGCCGGGCATGGTAGCTCATGCCTGTAATCTCAGCACTTTGGGAGGCCAAAGCAGGAGCATTGCTCAAGCCAGTGGTTGGGGAACGTTCTCAGGACCTCTTGAGAGAAAGGCATCATACAATAATGAAGGCTGAGGCCGGGAAGTCCCACAGTGTGTTGTCTGCAAGCTGGAGATGCTGGAAAGCTGGAGGTGTAAGTTCCGGTCCGAGGTTAGGAGACTGTCCCAGCTCCAGCAGTTAGAGAGGGAAACGCTCTCTTCCTTCACCTTTTCATGCTATTCAGCCTCTGACTGCGATACTCACCAGCACTGCGGAAGGTCCCCTGCTTTCCTCAATCTATCCATTCAAATGCTAATATCATCTGAAAACACTCCATAGACACACCCAGGAATAACGTTTCCTCAATTATCTGGGCACCCCATAACCCAGTTGACACTTAAAATTAAACATCACAGACGATATATGCACTTACGGAAAAACATATATGAGATGTATCTAAAAACATTTTAAATGTAAAAGTCTGCCCTCCCTCAGAGGAGTTTCACCCTACAGACAAGGGAGTTTACCCTTCAACTCCCATCAGACATTGGCTGGGAGTTGCTTCAGGAGGTGTTAACCCCTCATACTCCTGGCCTTCTGTATGCATAGGCTGGACATACTCCTGTGGTCAGAGGAAGCCCCAAACAGAGTTGCAGGTATATGTGTGAGACACCTTGATCATATGCAGATGAAAGCAGAAGGGATGCAGGGGCTGGGGGACAGAGCACAGGTAGCTCTAGCAATATGTTGCATTTTTGCAGCAATGGGCATAAGAAGGATATTTGAAAAATGTTAAGCACAGTATTTGTGGTTAAGAAGACCTCTTGACTTTTGGATGCCCATCATGTGCCGAGCACCATGCCCAATCTGCACGTGCATCATTTCTAGGCATTACCATTATTGTCCCCATGATAAAGCAACCAGTGTGTCTCCATTCATTCTGCACATAAACGCTTCTGAAAGTGGTAAAATAGAGTTGGGGTCCTCTGTGCTGGTGACATTTAGAATGGAAGACAAGTGCTATTTTGAAGGAGATGACTCAGTCCGAGGAGGGGCTAGTTTTCTCAAGCAAACAGTTTTGAAACACCCTTCCATCCAAAACTCTGAGGTAACATAGAAGAGTGGGTCCTGGCTTTCTCTTTGCTAGTCACTTTGCATGTGGCTGGCAGGGATGGCCACATTGCTGGGAGTGTATGAGGCTTTATAATGGCTGTGTATAATCAGATAAAAGAAATATTTTTAAACCATGAATTTTGGGTGAAATTAAAATTCTGAAAAGCCTACATGAGCCCTCTATCTTCAGGATGTTTCTAGAGAGAGCACAAGTCAGATTTTCCTTATGCCTCAGAAGACCGCTTGACACGTGAAAGTGTGCTCATTGACAGAACAAGAACCAACAATGCTCAGTCAGACATGCATTTTTGCAACAATGGGCATAAGAAGGATATTTGAAAATACTTAAGCACAATATTTGTGGTTAAGAAGACCTGATCACAACAACAAAAGTCTGCTCTTGTAAACTAGAACGAGAAACCCCACATTCATTTTTAGGATGAAACACAGCACTTACATGGCCTGGCGCGGTGGTCCACGTCTGTAATCCCAGCACTTTGGGAGGCCACGGTGGGTGGATCACTTGAGGCCAGGAGTTCAAGAGCAGCCTGGTCAACATGGTGAAACCCTGACTATGCTAAAAATACAAAAAATTAGCCGGGCATGGTGGCACAGGTCTGTAGTCCCAGCTACTTAGGAGGCTGAGGCATAAGGATTGCTTGAACCTGGGAGGTGGAGGTTGCAGTGAGCTGAAATTGTGCCACTGCACTCCAGCTTGGGCGATAGAGTGAGACTTTGTCTCCAAAACAAAACAAAACAAAACAGCCTATGGCACTTACAGGCTGTCTCCTGCCTGCCAGTCACTGTCGCGGCCTCTCAGACAGCTCCCCCAGCTTCTTTGCTGAGGTGAAGTTTGTCCTTCTAGGTCTCTGCTGGCTCTGGTCACTCCCTTGGAGCAGATTGTACATTGGCTTGGAAGGAAGGTAGATGGGGCCACACTGGCAGGATCACACCCTCCGTGATTCAGCCCCTGCCACGATCCAAAGAGATCGTTTTTTGCTTTGTTGTGTTTAATTGCTCATGGCTTCCCCTAAAGCAGGGCCCCATCTGTTTTTGCACACGTTGCCCCTTCAAGGTATTGCACACAGTTGGTGCTCAATTAATGTTTAATGGCAGATGCCCTGTTAACCTGGCTGTTTCTTTTTTCCTCCTTTTTTTTTTTTAATCCCTTTGTCTGGCCCCACTGCCTGGAATGTCCCCAGCCCCTTTCTTCACCTCATCCTCCAAACTCTGAGACCGCTTCCTGGGCCCCAGCCTGGGCTTCCTTCCCGTCACGTTAGACTCCCTGCAGTAATTGTCAGCGTGCATCTCTGGCCCCCTGATGAGACCATGTGCCTCATCTGTTTGAAGATCTCTCGCTGGATGCCTGCTATAGGTTAGGCACTATGCCAGCAGCTGGGAAAATAGCAGTAGCCACAATAATGTAAATGCTGCGTTAGCGGATCTTACGTTCTAGTGAGCAAAGGACAGTAAATAAGTGAGTAGTAAGGAAGAGCTGTAATTTGAGGGTTGGGGATAAATGCTATGTAGAAGAATGAAGTGCAGGCTGGGCGCGGTGGCTCACGCCTGTAATCCTAGCACTTTGGGAGGCCAAGGCGAGTGGATCATGAGGTCAGGAGTTCAAGATCAGCCTGGCTAAGATGGCGAAACTCCATCTCTACTAAAAATACAAAAAAAAAAAAATTAACCAGACGTGGTGGTGGGCACCTGTAATCCCAGCTACTTGGGAGGCTGAGGCAGAGAACTGCTTGAACCCAGGAGGCAGAGGTTTCAGTGAGCTGAGATGGCACCACTGCACTTTGGCCTGGGAGACAGAGTGAGACGCCATCTCAAAAAAAAAAAAGAAAAATGAAGTGGAGAAGAAGGAGGGAGACGAGGAGGGCAGGAGATGGGTGGGTAGGGGTGGGCAGGTTTAACTGGGAAATCAGAAAAGACCTCCCAGGGAAGTGATACTTGAGCGAAGACTTGAATGAAATGAGGGGTAAAGCCCAGTGGATAAACGGAGAGAAAATGTTGCAGGCAGGAAACAGCAAAGCGCTCAGGGATGAACCTGCCTGCTTTCGGCTAAAACAACCGGGAGGCCGATGTGGTTGGAATGCAGAGAGCTGGGCTGGGCGGGTCGGGAGGACAGCAGGAGGGGATGAGGCAGAACAGTAACGATGGGGTGGTGGGAGGGGGTAGTGGATTTGTGTGAGTTTGCGTGTGCGCGGGTGGGTGTGTAGTTTTTTTTTTTTTTTTTTTTGTAGAGACAGGGGTTTTGCTATGTTGCCCAGGCTGATCTCAAACTCCTGGCAAGTGCTGGGATTACAAGAATGAGTGACCATGCCTGGCCTTGATTTATATTTTTAAAGGAGCTCTCCTGTTCCTACATATGAGGCTACTGCAAGAGTTCTGTGAAAAGAGGGTGGTAGCTGGCACCAGAGTGGCAATGGCAAAGGCAGATAGAAGTGGCAGAGCTGGCTGGGCATGGTGGTTCGTGCCTGTAATCCCAGCACTTTGAGAGGCTAAGATGGGTGGATCACCTGAGGTCAGGAGTTCAAGACCAGCCTGGCCAACATAGTGAAACCCTGTCTCTACTAAAAATACAAAAATTAGCTGGGCATGGTGGTGCACACTTGTATTCCCAGCTAGGTGAGCCGAGATCATGCCACTGCACTCCAGCCTGCGTGACCGAGTGAGGCTCCATCTCAAAAAAATAATAATAAAAAAATTAAAAAGTGGCAAAGCCAAGAGCATTTGTCGACAGATTGAATGTAACAAAAGCACAGAAGTCAGGGATGACTTTAAGATTTTTGGTTTGTGATTGTGTGTGGTGGCTCACGCCTGTGATCCCAGCCCTTTCAGAGGCCAAGGGAGGAGGATCTCTTGAGGCCAGGAGTTTGAGATCAGTTTGGCAACATAGTGAGGCCCTCTCCCTATTCAATAATAATAATAAAAAAAGTTTTGGTTTGAGAAATTGGAAGGATGAAATGATCATTGACAGGAACAAGAAAGATGGTGGGAGAATCGGTTGGGAAGGCAGATCAGGAGCCTGATTTTGGACATGCCCTTTAGACATTCGAATGGAGGTGATGAGTGGGCAGTGAGAGTTTTGTTGGGGGAAGAAATCTGGGTTGAAGACACAAATTTGAGAAACCTCAGCATATGACATATGAATGGCATTTAAAGCCAAGATCTTCAAGGGGATCACTAAGGGAGTGAGTGTAAATACAAAGCTGAAGTCCAGGACGGAACCTGGGTCTTGTGAACGTTTAGAGGTCAGAAACAGGGAGAGGAACCTGCAAAGGAGATAGGAGCAGCCAGGGAAGCAGAAGGAAACCAGGAAGGTCTGGTGTCCTGGGAAGCAGAGAAAAGAGTGTTTGAAGGAAGAAGATGTGGCCAACCACGCCAAACGCCACCAATTTACCACTAAAGACTGGGACGTGGGCAATGGATTTGCAATGTAGGATGCCACTGTGACAAGGAGGCAGAAACCAAAACTGGGCTTATTGCAATATTTAGTAGGCCCTGGATAAACATTTATTAACTGTTATCAGTGAATGGCTGATTTTAACATCTGCTGATTCGTCTCTCCTGATGTGGTCCAACCTCCTCCAACCCCAGGATGCTGCCATCAGGGTGATCTTTCTAAAATGCAAATGTACTTTACCCACTGTGATGGTTAATACTGAGTGTCAACTTGATTGGATTGAAGGCTCCAAACTATTGATCCTGGGTGTGTCTGTGAAGCTGTTGGCAAAAGAATTAACATTTGAGTCAGTGGGCTGGGGAAGGCAGAGCCACCCTTAATCTGGTGGGCACAATCTAATCAGCTGCCAGTGAATATAAAGCAGGCAGAAAAACGTGAAAAGGACAGTCGGGCCTAGCCTCCCAGCCTGCATCTTCTGTGCTGGCTGCTTCCTGCCCTTGAACATCGGACTCCAAGTTCTTCAGTTCTGGGGCTTGGACTGACTCTCCTTCCTCCTCAGCTTGCAGATAGCCTATTGAGGGACGTTGTGATCATGTAAATTAATACTTAATAATATAATCTCCTACTCTGTCCCTCTAGAGAACCCTGACTAATAGAGCTAATGCAGATTTTGGTACCAGGAGTGGTTCTAGAGGAAAAGAATACTAAGGATGAAGTTCTTTTGTTGGTTTTGGGGTTTCTGAAGTTGGCTGTTTAATATAATTAGACCCGAAAATGCTAGAGTCTCTACTTCTAATAGCATGGAGCACACTGACGGTCCTTGGCATGAACTGTTTAGAGAGTTATGCAGATTACATGCATTTGCCACTCCTGATTTACTGCTCCCGAGAGGCAAGGAGTTTAGCGACTCTATACATAATACCTTTGCCCATATGTGGAGAGCCAAGGAAGATCGTGGCACTGGCTGGTTGTTCCTAAGCTCAGTGGACAAAGTGATGAAAGAAAATGAACTCAGGGATTCTGTCTCCCAGCTTCAGAAGCAGATCTGAGCCTCAAATGTGCTAAGATTGTCCTGAGTGATAGTCTTATCTCCCGTAGAGAAAGCTGAAGTTGTGGAAATACAGACAAAAGCTCTTATCATGCAAGTGGCTGACCGGCAAAGAAAGGTGCATGCACAACCTGGCCCGGTGTCTACTGTTAATGGAGACGGTGAGGTGAAGGAGGGTGGGTGTCTGGCGGGGTCCACAGTTTCAGCAGAGTCGCTGCAGCCATGGCCCCGATCAAGGTGGGAGATGCCATCTCAGCAGAGGAGGTGTTTGAAGGGGAGCCAGGAATCAAGGTGAACCTGGCAGAGTTGTTTAAGGGCAAGAAGAGTGTGCTGTTTGGAGTTCCCGGGGCCTTCACCCCTGGCTGTTCCAAGCCCCACCTGCCAGGGTTTGTGGAGCAGGCCGAGGCTCTGAAGGCCAAGGGAGTCCAGGTGGTGGCATGCCTGAGTGTTAATGATGCCTTTGTGACTGGCGAGTGGGGCTGAGCCCACAAGGCAGAAGGCAAGGTGAGATGCGGGCCTGCAGGGAGTCCGGGCCAGGTAGGAGATTCTCCTTGTGACGTTTCCTTTCTCTGCAGGTTCGGCTCCTGGCTGACCCCACTGGGGCCTTTGGGAAGTAGACAGACTTATTACTAGATGATTCATTGGTGTCCATCTTTGGGAATCGACGTCTCAAGAGATTCTCCATGGTGGTACAGGATGGCATGGTGAAGGCCCTGAATGTGGAACTGGATGGCACAGGCCTCACCTGCAGCCTAGCGCCCAACATCTCACGGCTCTGAGGCCCTGGGCCAGAGGCAACAGTGATGGCCCCCCAGAGGCAGCTGCCAGGCCAGACGATGTTGATTCTCCTCAGGAGCCAACCTGAACACCTCTGTTTGCTTCTAGACCTATAACTAGACTACAGACCCAGCAGGCCCCTAGAGGTGAGGTTGAGCGTGTGACCCTGGGGAAGTATGCTACACCGGAAGAGAACTGCTTGAGTTCTCTAATTTATATAAACAGAAATCTGGAGAACGGGCGTGGGAATGGCTACTACGAGTATGTGATCATGGTGGAGAGAACACAGAGCTGGATCAGGCTGAATGTGTTGATTTGGGCCCACTAGGCAGGGACCCTGCATTTGATGTTGCAGCTCAGGGAGTTAAAAGGGTTTCTTTCTTTCTTTTTTTTTCCTTTTGAGACAGATTCTCACTCTGTCACCCAGGCTGGAGTGCAATGCCACGATCACAGCTCACCGCAATCTCTGCCTCCAGGGTTCAAGTGATTCTCCTGCCTCAGCCTCCCGAGTAGCTGGGATTAGAGGCATGTGCCACCACACCTGGCTAATTTTGTATTTGTTTTTTTTTTTTTTGAGACGGAGTTTCGCTCTTGTTACCCAGGCTGGAGTGCAATAGCGCAATCTCGGCTCACCGCTACCTCCGCCTCCTGGGTTCAGGCAATTCTCCTGCTTCAACTTCCTGAGTAACTGGGATTACAGGCATGCACCACCGTGCCCAGCTAATTTTTTGTATTTTTTAGTAGAGACGGAATTTCACCATGTTGATCAGGATGGTCTCGATCTCTTGACCTCGTGATTCATCTGCCTCGGCCTCCCAAAGTGCTGGGATTACAGGCATGAGCCACCGCTCCCGGCTTAATTTTGTATTTTTAGTAGATACCAGGTTTCTCCATGTTGGTCAAGCCGGTCTCAATTCCCGACCTCAAGTTATCACCTGCCTGACTCAGCCAAAAGTTTCTAATAGTTTATTTTCTTGGTTAGCTAAAATATGGATTAAAAGATGGCCCACTGTGAGCGAGCTGAAAATGCCTGATCTCCCTCGGTTTAATGTAGAGGAAGGGATCCAAAGGCTTAGGGAGATTGAGATGGTGGAGTGGATTAGTCATTTTAGACCTACTCATCCCAGCTCAGAGGGTCCAGAAGACATACACTTACCCTACACCTTGCCCAGTAGATTTGTGAAGACAGGTCCTGCATCTCTGAAGAGCCCAATAATTGCTCCTCTCTGTACGTCAGATCTAACAATGGGAATCACAGTCACTCAACTAAAACATTTAAATACAATGTGAATAATCGGATCCTGAAGTGGCAGGGGCCAAGTGTTGGGACTCAACTGTCAAAGGCAGGTGGGTGTAGTTTCTGCAATGGATAGCTGAGGCAAAGCAGCAGTCAGAATAGTCTGACTCGAGTAGAGCTCTGGCATTGGCTAATTAATCATGGCGTTCCTAGAAGTGAAATTGATAGGAAGCCTCCTGCATTCCTACTTAATTTATACAAGCAGAAAACTTCTAGGTTGAGTAGATAAAAGGCTATTTTGAATTATAAAATAGAGAATCAGAGACCTTAATTTCCAGACTTGAGCCAATTTACAGACCCAAAACCCCTTGAATGAAGGGAAGGCCGGGCCCCCGTGAGGAGGGATTCCACTACATTACTGACAATTTATGCAGTGAATCTTTCTCCCATCCTTCCCCAAGGAGACCTCTGGCCTTTTACCACGGCAACTCTGCAGCTCAGTGCACACTGGCTCTGAGCTGACATTGATTCCAGGGGACCCAAAATGTCATGTGATTCCCCAGTTAAAGTAGGGGATTATGGAGGTCAGGTAATTAATGGAATTTTAGCTCAGGTCTGACTTACAGCAGGTCCAGTGGGTCCCCAGACTCATCCTGTGGTCATTTCCTCAGTGCTAGAATGCAATAATTGGCATAGACATACTTAGCAGCTGACGGAACCCCCACATTGGCTCTCTGACTGGTAGACTGAGGGCTGTTATTCTGGGAAAGGCCAAATGAAAGCCATTAGAGCGGCCTCTACCTAGAAAAATAGTAAATCAAAAACAATATCACATCCCTGGAAGGATTGCAGAGATTAGCACCCCCATCAGGACTTGAAAGACGCAGGAGGTTTTCACATCCCCGTTCAACTCTCCCATTTGGTCTGTGCAGAAGACAGAGGGTCCTGCACGACATGCAGGCACCACCCAAAAGTGGACAGCTGCAGCCCTCCAGCCGCTTTCGAGGACATCCCTGAAGGACAGTGGTGAAGAGAAGTCTTCCCAGTGGGCAGAACTTTGAGCAGTGCACCTGGTTGTGAACTTTGAATGGAAGAAAAAATGGCCAGATGCGGGATTATGCGCTAATTCATGGGCTGCAGCCAATGGTTTGGCTGGATGGTCATGGACTTGAAAGAAGCATGATTGGAAAATCAGTGACAAAGAAACTTGGGGAAGAGGTATATAAATGGACTTCTCTGAGTGGTCAAAAACTGAAACCATTTGTATCTTATGTGAGTGCTTGCTAACAGGTGACCTCAGCAGAGGAGGAGTTTAATAATCAAGTGGATAGGATGACCCATTCTTTTTTTTTTTTTTTTGAGACGGAGTTTCGCTCTTGTTACCCAGGCTGTAGTGCAGTGGCGCCATCTCGGCTCACCGCAACCTCCGCCTCCTGGGTTCAGGCAATTCTCCTGCCTCAGCCTCCCGAGTAGCTGGGACTACAGGCACGCGCCACCATGCCAAGCTAATATTTTGTATCTTTAGTAGAGACAGGGTTTCACCATGTTGACCAGGATGGTCTCGATCTCTTGACCTCGTGATCCACCTGCCTCGGCCTCCCAAAGTGCTGGGATTACAGGCGTGAGACACCGCGCCCGGCCAGGATGACCCATTCTATGGACACCACTCAGCCTCTTCCCCCAGCACCCTTGTTATTGCCCAATGAACCCATTAAGAACATGGCCATGGTGGCAGGGATGGAGGTTATGCATGGGCTCAGCAACATGGACTTCCACTCACCAAGGCTGACCTGGCTACAGTTACTGCTGAGTGCCCAATTTGCCAGCAGCAGAGACCAACACTGAGCCCTCGATAGGGCACCATTCCTCAGGGTGATCAGACAGCTACCTGGTGGCAGGTTGATTTTATTTGACTTCTTCCATCATGGAAAGGGCGGAGGTTTGTCCTCACTGGAATAGACACTTACTCCAGATACGGGTTTGCCTGTCATGCATGGAATGCTTCTGCCAAGGCTACCATCCGTGGACTCACAGAATGCCTTACCCACCATCGTGGCATTCCACACAGCATTGCCTCCAACCAGGGCACTCAGTGTACCACCAAAGAAGTGGGGCAGTGGGCTCGTGCTCATGGAATTCACTGGTCGTGCCATGTTCCCCGTGTCCTGAAGCAGCCGAATTGACAGAACGAGGGAATGGCCTTTTGAAGTCACAATTACAATGCCAACTAGGTGACAATACTTTGTAGGCCCGGGGCAAAGTTCTCCAGAAGGCCATGTATGCTCTGAATCAGCATCCAATATATGGTACTGTCTCTCCCATAGCCAGGATTCATGGGTCCAGGAATCAAGGGATGGAAGTGGAAGTAGCATCACTCACCATCACCTCCAGTGATCCACCAGCAAAATTTTGGCTTCCTCTTCCCAAAACATTAAGTCTTGCTGGCCTAGAGGTCTTAGTTCCAGAGGGAGGAATGCTGCCACCAGGATTCCGTTAAACTGGAAGTTAAGATTGCCACCTGGGCACTTTGGGATCCTCCTACCTTTAAGTCAACAGGCTAAGAAAGGAGTTTCAGTGTTGGCTGGGGTGACTGACCCAGACTATCAAGATGAAATCAGTCTAATGCTGCACAACAGAGGTAAGGAAGAGTACACATGAAATGCAGGAGGTGCATTAGGGCACCTTTTAGTATTGCCGTGCCCTGTGACTAAGTCAGTAGGAAATACAACAGCCCTATCTGGGCAGGACTACGAATGGCTCAGGCCCGTCAGGAATGAAGGTCTGGGAAAAAAACATGACTGCTGAGGTGCTTGCTGAAGGCAAAGAGAATACAGAATGGGTAGCAGAAGAAGGTAGTCATCAATACCAGCTACGGCCGGACAGGGTGGCTCATGCCTGTAATCCCAGCACTCTGGGAGGTCAAGATTGGTGGATTGCCTGACATCAGGAGTTCAAGACCAGCCTGGCCAACATGGACCCATCTCTACTAAAAATATAAAAATTAGCTGGGCACAGTGGTGCGCACCTGTAATCCCAGCTATTCGGGAGGCTGAGCCATGAGAATCACTTAAACCTGGGAGTGGGAGGGTATAGCGAGCCAAGATATGCCACTGCTCTCCAGCCTGGGCAATAGAGCAAGACTCCGTAAAAAAAAAAAAAAAAAAAAAAAAGAGGAAAAAAATCTTTATTTCCTTTACCTCTATCTTGTGACATAAGATTTATTGACTTCATATCAGCATTTAAGTACTGCTCACTCTATTTAATTGTATTTGGGTTGGGGATTGGTGTGTTTCCGGTTGTACGAAGGATAGTTGCATTACATTAGGCTTAATTATGACCTTACTACTGTCTTTATTTGAAGATTATGTATGATCTCAGGAGAGATGTGTGGGTTGAAAAGGGGTGGACTTGTGATAGTCAATACTGAATAACAACTTGATTGAAGGCTACAAACTATTGATCCTGGGTGTGTCTGTGAGGGCGTGGCCAAAGAAGATTAACATTTGAGTCAGTGGGCTGGGGAAGGCAGACCCACTCTTAATCTGGTGGGCACAATCTCATCAGCTGCCAGTGAATATAGAGGAGGCAGAAAAGCGTGAAAAGAACAGACGGGCCTAGCCTCCCAGCCTGCATCTTTTGTGCTGGATGCTTCCTGCCCTTGAACACTGGACTCCAAGTTCTTCGGTTCTGGGACTTTGAGGCCTGGTTCTCTTTGTTCCTCAGCTTGCAGACAACCTATTGTGGGACCTTGCGATCCCTTAAGTTAATACTTAATAAACTCCCCTTTATTTATCTATCTATCTATCTATCTATCTATCACCTATCTATCCATCCATCCATCCATCCATCCATCCTATTAATTCTGTTCCTCTACAGAAACCTAATACACCCACTTAAATCTTCAATGCAAATCATGCTGGGTTGACTACGTGGAAAATTGTATGTATAAGTATGCTCTTTGTGGCACTGTTTGTGATAGAGGAATACTGGAAATAATTTGAATATTCAACAAATAACAGGATGGGTTATGGCTAAGGTGTATCGATATAACAAAACACTACTTAATCATTAAAATAGTGCTAGAGAATGTTTAGTGACAAGTCAGTGTGCATACTGAGAACCAAATTACCAATTTTGGTGTTAAACAGCACACACGTTTAAAGCAAGAGTTGGCGAACACTTTAGACAACAAAGATTTTGGGCTTTGTGGGCTGTGCGTCCCAGGCACAAGTATTCAGTTTTAACGTGAAAGGAGTCACAGATCTATGTAAATGAACAAATGTGGCTATGTTCCAATAAAATGTTATTCGTGAACACCAAAATTTAAATTTCATACATAACTTTCATGTCATGAAATATTCTTCTTTTGATATTTTTCCCACTTAAAAATGTAAAAATTGGCTGGGTGCGGTGGCTCATACCTGTAATCCCAGCACTTTGGGAGGTCAAGGCGAGTGAATCACCTGAGGTCGGGAGTTTGACATTAGCCTAGGCAACATGGTGAAACCCTGTCTCTATTAGTAATACAAAAATTAGCTGAGCGTGGTGGCAGCACTCGCCTTTAATCCTAGCTACTTGGGAGGCAGAGGCAGGAGAATCACTTGAACCTGGGAGGCAGAGGTTGTGGTGAGCCAAGATTGTGCCATTGCACTCCAGCCTGAGTGATAAGAGCAAAACTCTGTCTCAAAAAAAAAAAAAAAAAAAGTGGCCGGGCACGGTGGCTCAAGCCCGTAATCCCAGCACTTTGGGAGGCTGAGGCGGGTGGATCACGAGGTCAAGAGATCGAGACCATCCTGGTCAACATGGTGAAACCCCGTCTCTACTCAAAATACAAAAAATTAGCTGAGCATGGTGGTGCGTGCCTGTAATCCCAGCTACTCGGGAGGCTGAGGCAGGAGAATTGCCTGAACCCAGGAGGGGGAGGTTGCGGTGAGCCGAGATCGCACCACTGCTCCCCAGCCTGGGTAACAACAGCGAAACTCCGTCTCAAAAAAAAAAAAAAGTAAAACTCATTCTTAGTCAAGAAGCTGTAAGAAAACACGTAGAAAGCTGGCTTTGACCCAGAGGCTGCTGTTTGCCCACCTTCGGTCCACAAGACACTAAGCCCAAATGTTCACCACATACGCTTCTCTCGAATGACACGAGCTTACATTTTCCCTCCCTTCTTGTGCTGTTTTTCTGGGACATTTCCCCCTATGTATCTGCATGGCTCACTCCTTTACCCTTTTAAACCTTTTCTCAAATAATATATTTTCAGCCATGCCTGCCTCAGCACTGTGTTTAAAATTGTGACCTGCCTGTCCATCTTCTTTACCTATTTTTAAATATTTTTACCTTGTTCAGTTTTTTTTTTGTTTTCCTTAACACTTATCACTCTTTAATTGAATAATTTATTTTAAAAATATTTGTTGGCCGGGCGCAGTGGCTCAAGCCTGTAATCCCAGCACTTTGGGAGGCCGAGGCAGGTGGATCACGAGGTCAAGAGATCGAGACCATCCTGGTCAACATGGTGAAACCCCGTCTCTACTAAAAATACAAAAAATTAGCTGGGCGTGGTGGCGCGTGCCTGTAATCCCAGCTACTCAGGAGGCTGAGGCAGGAGAATTGCCTGAACCCAGGAGGCGGAGGTTGTGGTGAGCCGAGATTGCGCCACTGCACTCCAGCCTGGGTAACAAGAGCGAAACTCCGTCTCTAAATAAATAAATAAAAATAAAAATAAAAAAATAAAAATATTTGTTGGGTCAGGTGTGGTGGCTCATGCCTGTAATCCCAGCACTTTGGGAGGCCGAGGTGGGCAGATCACAAGGTCAGGAGATCAAGACCATCCTGGTCAACATGGTGAAACCCTGTCTCTGCTAAATATGCAAAAATTAGCTGGGCGTGGTGGTGAATGCCTGTAATCCAGCTATTTGGGAGGCCGAGGCAGGAGAATTGCTTGAACCTGGGAGGCAGAGGTTGCAGTGAGCTGAGATCGTGCCACTGCACTTCAGCCTGGGTGACAGAGACTCTGTCTCAAAACAATAAACAAATAATCTCAAAACAATAAATAAATAAATAATAAAAATATTTGTTGATTACTATCTATACCTGTCCTCTTCTCTCCCAAACCCGGAGAATGTAAGGTCTATGAGGGAAGAAGTCTTTATTTGAGGCAGGGTCTGTCTCTGTCACCCAGGCTGGAGTGCAGTGGCATGATCTTGGCTCACTGCAGCCTGAAACTCCTGGGCTCAAGCAGTGCTCCCTCCTCTGCCTCCCGAGTAGCTGGGAACACAGGCAAGGGCCACCGCTACGCCTGGCTAACTGAAAATTTGTCTTGCTCTGTGGCCGAGGCTGGTCTGTAATTCCTGGGGTCAAGCAATCCTCCCATCTCTGCCCCAAAGTGTTGGGATCACAGGCGTGAGCCACTGCACCAGGCCAGAAGTCTTTATTTTGTTCACTGATGTATTCCAGGCTCTAGAATAGTGTCTGACACATGTTTTGGGTCCCTAAATATTTTTTGAATGTATGATGAGTATCACACATACTATCTTTATAATTATAAACCTAATATACAAAACAACGGCCGGGGGCTGTGGCCCTAGCACTTTGGGAGGCTGAGGTGGGTAGCCTGCTTGAGCTCAGAAGTTTGAGACCAGCCTGGGCAGCATCTTTTTCTTTTTTTTGAGAAAGGGTCTCACTCTATCACCCAGACTGGAGTGCAATGGCAGGATCTTGGCTCACTGCAACCTCTGCTTCCTGGGTTCAAGTGATTCTCTTGCCTCAGCCTCCCGAGTAGCTGGGATAACAGGAGGACACCACTATGTCCAGCTAACTTTTACATTTTTAGTAGAGATGGGGTTTTACCATGTTGGCCAGGCTGGTCTTGAACTCCTGACCTCAAGTAATCTGTCTGCCTTGGCCTCTCAAAGTGCTAGTGTCAGAGGTATATGAACCAGAGCAACTCTATCTTGAATACAAGCTAGGTAAAATGAAGCCAAGACCTACTGGGCTGCATTCCCAGAGGTTAAGTCATTCTAACTCACAGGATAAGACAGAAGGTCAGTACCAGGTACGGGTCACAAAGACCTTGCTGATAAAACAGGCTGCAGTAAAGAAGCCAACTAAAACCCACCAAAACCAAGATGGCCACTAGAGTGATCTCTGGTCATCCTCAGTGCTGCACTCCCACCAGTGTGCCATGACAGTTACCAGGGACATGGCAACATTAGGAAGTTACCATATATGGTCTTAAAAGGGGAAACATGAATTATCCACCCCTTGCTTAGCACATCATCAAGAAATAACCATAAAAATGGGCACCCAGCAGCCCTCAGGGCTGCTCTATGGAGTACCCATTCATTATTCCTTTACTTCCTTTTTTTTTTTTTTAAGATGGAGACTTGCTTTGTCGCCCAGGCTAGAGTGCAGTGGCTTGATCTCGGCTCACTGCAACCTCTACATCCCGGGTTCAAGCGATTCTCCTGCCTCAGCCTCCCAAGTAGCTGGGACTACAGGCGCCTGCCACCACGCCTGACTAATGTTTGTATTTTTAGAGACAGGGTTTCACCATATTGGCCAGGCTGGTCTCAAACTCTTGACCTTGTGATCTGCCCACCTCAATCTTCCAAAGTGCTGAGATTACAGGTGTGAGCCACCCCGCCCGGCCTCCTTTACTTTCTTAACAAACTTGCTCTTACTTTACTCTATGGACTAGCCCTGAATTATTTATTGCACGAGATCCAAGAACCCTTTCTTCGGGTCTGGACTGGATCCCTTTCCTATAACACTGTGATTATAGGTGTGAGCCACCATATCCAGCCACCTTTGAGGCAGGAAAATAGGGTCTGGAGGCAGGGAACATATATAAGGTGGATTCACACTTCAGCTATGACAGGAAATATCCTCTCCATAGGGCTCACACCCTAAATGACTTTGTAACTTTACTTCATCCTCTTCAGTTACATACAGGGCATCCGAAGTAACCAAGGGAATCCTCCAGAGGGTATTTAAACTTCAAAAAAAATGCTGTAACTGGGCCCTTGAGCCCCTATGTTGGGCTGGCTCCCACACTGGTGTGTACTTTCATTTTCAATGAATCCGTTCATTCCTTCCTTGGTTTGTGCATTTCGTCCAATTCTTTAAGATGCCAAGAAACGACATTCTCCACCGGTGACACCTTGACCGTTTTGAGGATTATTCATTGACCTTTTGTAGAATGTTTCTCAATTGGGATGTGTCTGATGTTTTTCTCATGATTAGACTGGAGATAGCTGGGATTACAGGTGTGAGCCACCATGAACAGCCTGGCCTCGAAACCCCGTTTACACAAAAAATTTTTAAAATTAGCCAGGTTTGGTAGTGCGCATCTATAGTGCCAGCTACTCCGGAGCCTGAGGAATCTGAGGCGAGAAGATTGCTTGATCCCAGGAGGCGGAGGCGGTAGTGAGCCGAGATCGTGCCTGGCGCGCTGCACTCCAGCCTGGGCCGCAAAGCGAGACTCGGTCTCAGAAAAAGAGAGAGAGAGAGAAAAAAAAAGCCTAATACGGCCAGGCACGGTGGCTCACGCCTGCAATCCCAGAATTTTGGGAGGCTAAAGCGGGCAGATCACGAGGTCAAAGGATTGAGAATATCTTGGCCAACATGATATCTAATAAAAATACAAAAGTTAGTTAGGCATGGTGGCCCTCGCCTTTGTCCCAACTACAGGGGAGGCTGAGGCAGGAAAATCGCTTGAACCCAGGGGGCAGAGGTTGCAGTGAGCCAACAACGCGCCACTGCTGCAGAGCGAGACTCCGTCTCAAAAAAAAAAAAGCGTAGTACACAAAATAAACCTAGGAATCTTCCCTGAATACGCCTGCCTACGGAATGAGGTCCACAGACTTCGAAGAGCGTTGAAGCCCCTCTAAAGCCATTCCCTTCCTCCAGCCTCTCGGCCCGTAGCTCAGCACTAGCAGTTCACTCCCGGCGATACCTCCCGCCGCCACGAGGAGACGCCCCAGCACTGCCCTCTGTCAAAGCCCAAACAGTATTGCCACGTGACCCGCTCCGCATCCACGTGACCAGCGTCGCACCCGGTGGGCGTCAGGTGACGGGCTCAGTAGTTCTCCAATCGCTGTGCACGTTGTGGGGTTTCCCCTTAGGGCTCGGTCTGAGGCTTGTAACACCACATTCTCCCCCAAGCCACAGGGGCAGTCTTGCCGCTGGCAGCTGGGTGGCGGTGTCTCTCAAAGGTCCTCTATAGGGACTTCGTGAGGCCCAAGCCTACAGCGCTCTCAGTTCCGGAAGTGACGTCTCCCAGAGGGGCCGGAAGTGGCAGTGGAGGGAGGGAAGATGGCGGAGGTGGTGAGTCCGGTGCCTGGGGCGGGGCGGAGGGAGCCAGGGGAGGTGGGTAGAGCCCGAGGCCCCCCAGTAGCCGACCCTGGCGCCGCGCTGTCTCCCCAGGGGGAGATAATCGAGGGCTGCCGCCTACCCGTGCTGCGGCGGAACCAGGACAACGAAGATGAGTGGCGTGAGTGACGTCGGGGGGCGGGGCTAAGGAACCTGAGGGCGAGGGGCGGGAGGGAGTCAACTGAACCCCCGGGATGGGGAGAGGCCTCTGGAATTATGGGGCGGGCGGGGCTCAGATACTCCGATGAAGGGGCGTGGCTCTTAGCTGCTCTGAGAGGTACCGGGCGGGGTCTGGAAAGGGGTGGCACTTGTGACTGAAGGAGGCTTGGATGAGACCTTCCAAGTGCTGCAGCTTAGGGATCCGGCCTGGGGGTGGAGTTCAGGTCGTGGAAGGGTGGAGTCTGATGGCCTGGCCTGTCTAAGGTCCTTGCCTATGCTATTCCTGTAGCACTGGCCGAGATCCTGAGCGTGAAGGACATCAGTGGCCGGAAGCTTTTCTACGTCCATTACATTGACTGTGAGTTCTGGGCCTAAGGTGGGGCAGCAGGGTAGGGGGTTGGGGGGCAGTCTTCGGCATTCCTTCCTGAGCCATCCCCACTGCTACAGTCAACAAACGTCTGGATGAATGGGTGACGCACGAGCGGCTGGACCTAAAGAAGATCCAGTTCCCCAAGAAAGAGGCCAAGACCCCCACCAAGAACGGACTTCCTGGGTCCCGTCCCGGCTCTCCAGAGAGAGAGGTGGTGAGTAGGTCCCCCACTTCACCTCTTCTCTCCTGCCTCCTATTTCTCTTATCTGTTGGCATTTAGGGACTCCTGGATGGGCAGGAGGCGGCATCCTCTTACCCTGACTTTAGCTTGCAAAAGATGGGGGCCAAATTGCATATGTAGCTCCCAGAGTCCAGTAGTTAGTCCTGTGTCCTTCAGAAGGCAGAGGGTGGGGTTTGATAATTTTAAGCTGAGGGGCCCCTCTTCCCCTTCCCCATCCCACTGCCATCCCCGCCCCAGAGGAAGACCCTGGACCTATCTCTACAGCCGGCCTCGGCCCAGGCCAGCGGGAAGACCTTGCCAATCCCGGTCCAGATCACACTCCGCTTCAACCTGCCCAAGGAGCGGGAGGCCATTCCCGGTGGCGAGCCTGACCAGCCGCTCTCCTCCAGCTCCTGCCTGCAGCCCAACCACCGCTCAACGGTACCCTCAGCAATTCCAGGGACCTTGCTTTCTTCTCAGGTCCCACCTTCTCTACCCTCTGACCCACCTTTGTTGGTTTCTCTCTGCAGAAACGGAAGGTGGAGGTGGTTTCACCAGCAACTCCAGTGCCCAGTGAGACAGCCCCAGCTTCGGTGTTTCCTCAGGTGAGTTCCCCAAACCATTTCTTGTTCCTTCCTCTCTTCTACCCTCTGGTGGCCCTTTTCAAGCTCATCTCACAGTCATCCCTTCTTTTCCTGCTATCTCATCTGCAGAATGGAGCAGCACGTAGGGCAGTGGCAGCCCAGCCAGGACGGAAGCGAAAATCAAATTGTCTGGGCACTGATGAGGTGGGTCCAGGGAGCAGCAGAAGGGAGCTGCGTGAAAAGGAAGGGATGCAGGCAGGGTTGAGAATTATTTAGTGATGAGTTTAAAAATGAAGGGGTGGTGGACATGGGCAGGGCTAGTGTTGGTAGGGTTAGGAGCCAGGCAGAACATGGTTCAAATGAATCATTGGGGCCGGGCACCATGGTGCACACCTATAATCCCAGCACTTTGGGAGGCCAAGGTGGGTGGATCACCTGAGGTCAGGAGTTTGAGACCAGCCTGGCCAATATGGCAAAACGTCATCTCTACTAAAAATAAAAAAATTGGTTGGGCACAGTGGCTCACACCTGTAATCCCAGCTCTTTGAGAGGCCAAGGTGGGTGGATCATGAGGTCAAGAGATTTGAGACCATCCTGTCCAACATGGTAGTGAAACATAGTGAAACCCCATCTCTACTACAAATAAAAAATTAGCTGGGCCTGGTGGCACACGCCTGTAATCCCAGCTACTTGGGAGGCCGAGGCAGGAGAAATGCTTGAACCCTGGAGATGGAGGTTGCAGTGAGCTGAGATCACACCACTGGTACTTCAGCCTGGGAAGAAAGAGACTTTGTTTCAAAAAAAAAAAAAAAATTAGCCGGCCGGCCGCTGTGGGTCATGCCTATAATCCCAGCATTTTGGGAGGCCAAGGCGGGTGGATCACGAGGTCAAGAGATCGAGACCATCCTGGTCAACATGGTGAAACCCCGTCTCTACTCAAAATACAAAAAATTAGCTGGGCACGGTGGCACGTGCCTGTAATCCCAGCTACTCGGGAGGCTGAGGCAGGAGAATTGCCTGAACCCAGGAGGCGGAGGTGCACTCCAGCCTGGGTAACAAGAGCGAAACTCCGTATCAAAAAAAAAAAAAAATTAGCCACATGGTGGCAGGCACCTGTAAACCCAGCTACTCCGGAGGCTGAGGCCAGAGAATCTCTTGAACCCCGGAGGTGAAGGTTGCAGCAAACCAAGATTGCGCCACTGCACCTCATCCTGGGCGACAGAGTGAGACTCCATCTCCAAAATGGTCATTGAGTGATCTTTTCCACATCATCAGTCCCTTAGGGTTTCAGGTTTTATGTGTGGAAATTGGGGATCATGGTACCTTCCCTATAGGGTTGCTGTTAGGCTTCAAGAAGACCTGTTGAAGGGGTGTGAGCTGTGGTGTCCTGCTGAGCTGTCTCGTCTAACCTGGTGTCTTCTACTCGCCCTGGGCAGGACTCCCAGGACAGCTCAGATGGAATACCATCGGCACCACGCATGACTGGCAGCCTGGTGTCTGACCGGAGCCACGACGACATCGTCACCCGGATGAAGAACATTGAGTGTATCGAGCTGGGCCGTCACCGCCTCAAGCCGTGGTACTTCTCCCCGTACCCACAGGAGCTCACTACATTGCCTGTCCTCTACCTGTGCGAGTTCTGCCTCAAGTACGGCCGTAGCCTCAAGTGTCTTCAGCGTCACTTGGTATGAGGGGTACGGGGAGGCTGCCTTCCCAGCACTCTCCACCTTGCCCTCATCCCTGATCCTCCTCTCTTCCCCAGACCAAGTGTGACCTACGACATCCTCCGGGCAATGAGATTTACCGCAAAGGCACCATCTCCTTCTTTGAGATTGATGGACGTAAGAACAAGGTTAGTGCCTGAGAGGCAATGGGGCTGTGGGGTAAGTCAAATGACAGTTTCTTCTTGCTCAGGAAAACTGACCAGTTGAGCCAACAGATGGGTTCAGCCCATTTTTATTGAGTTCCTGCTGTCTGTCGGGTGCTGGTAGCCAGGAATGAGACAGTCTCTGTTCTCTGACAGCTTACAGTCCATGGGGAGACAGACATACCAATGGCTTAGATTCCAGGGTCATGTCATGAAACAGAGAGTAGGTTAGCAGGACCCAAAGGAGGTGGTCAGCAGAGCTTCACAGAGGTTAACTTTGAGCCTTGACGTGGAAGACAAAGTGGTTAAGGGAATTTCTTGCAGTGGCATTCTGAGGAGTAGGCATGGATGCACAGAGATGGTCTTTGTGAAAGGCAAAGATTATTGTGGCTGAGAGGCAGAGAAGGAAGGATGAGGGAAGGCTCTTACAAGGGACAGAGCTCAGGTGATGAAGATGCTGTGTTAACCACCATTCTGTAATTATTAATGTGGACGTGGGCATCCAAGTGGCAGTATCCAGCAGCAGGTGGTTAAAAAGCAATTGCTGGCAGGGCACAGTGACTCACACCTGTAACCCCAGCACTTTGGGAGGCCGAGGTGGGTCAATCACTTGAGCCCAGAATTTCAAGACCAGCCTGGGCAACATGGAGAAATCCCATCTCTGCTACAAATTAGAAAAAAAATTGGCTGGGTGCAGTGGCTCACCCTGGAATCCCAGCACTTTGGGAGGACAAGACGGGTGGATCATAAGGTCAGGAGATTGAGACCATCCTGGCCAACATGGTGAAACCCCGTCTCTACTAAAAATACAAAATTAGCCTGGTGGCATGTGCTTGTAATCCCAGCTACTCGGGAGGCTGAAGCAGGCGAATCGCTTGAACCAGGGAGTCAGAGGTTGCAGTGAGCCAAGAATGCACCACTGCACTCCAGTCTGGCGACAGAGCAAGACTCTCTCTCAAAAATAAATAAATAATAAGAGCCAGGTGTGATGGTGCACATCTGTAGTTCCAGGCACTCAGGAGGCTGAGCTGGGAGAATCACCTGGGAAGTCAAGGCTGCAGCGAGCCATGATAACAGCACTGCATGTCTCAAAAAAACCAACCCACAGTGTCTGGAATGCAGAAGTTGTGTGCAGAAATAAAGCAGCAGCATTCATCATTTTGCTGGGGTAACCCCTAAGGCAGTTATTTTGTTAAATTCCAGAATTCTTTAACTGTCGTACAATTGCAGATCAGTTCCCGGGAGGTGTGACTATGGATGTAGAATGTTAGGTTTTTTTAGCAGCTAGACTCTCAAGATTGTCAGATAGGGAGAGCTTCTCTCAGAAGCTGTGGTTGGAGTCTGACTTCGGACACATTAGTTTGTTGACTGCTGTCCAGCACTTTGGGAGGCCAAGGCGAGCAGTTCATGAGATCAAGAGATCGACACCATCTTGACCAACATGGTGAAACCCCGTCTCTACTAAAAATACAAAAATTAGCCAGGCATGATGACGCTTGCCTGTAGTCCCAGCTATAATGGAGGCCAAGGCAGGAGAATCGCTTGAACCAGGAGGTAGAGGTTGCAGTGAGCTGAGATCACACCACTGCCCTCCAGCCTGGGTGACAGAGTGAGACTCCATCTCAAACAAACAAAAAAACAAAAATGTTAAGGGGCAGTGGAGTCTCCGGCCAGACTTAGATGGAGGTGTGCAGAGCAAGGCAGGGAAAATTGTCCGACTCAGTAGGGAGGCACCCAGACACCATCACACCTCTGGTGCACAGGCTTTCCAACACTGAGGAGCAGCCCTGCCTAAGCTGCAGGCTGGTGGAATGGGTCAGGCCCTGCCAGGGAGGAACACTCATCACCTGTCGGCCTGGGGTTCAGCACAAACAGTGAAGCTTCTGGTCGACCCTGAACCACTGGCCAGGCTCAAGGCCAGGTACCCAGAGTGGTGACAAGCCTTTTCTCTTGCAGAGTTATTCCCAGAACCTGTGTCTTTTGGCCAAATGTTTCCTTGACCATAAGACATTGTACTATGACACAGACCCTTTCCTCTTCTACGTCATGACGGAGTATGACTGCAAGGGCTTCCACATTGTGGGCTACTTCTCCAAGGTCAGTGCCCACCCATGCTGACCCTGTGCCCTGTCCTGAGCCAGGTCCCTTCCGTCACACTCATCTGTCTCCCTTTTTCAGGAGAAAGAGTCAACAGAAGACTACAATGTGGCCTGCATCCTAACGCTGCCTCCCTACCAGCGCCGGGGCTACGGCAAGCTGCTGATCGAGTTCAGTGAGTATGTGTGCTGCGGCCAGGGGGGAGTGCGCCCGTCATCGGTGTCTCACAGGCAGATGTGTCGGGCTACTGTGATTCCCAGCCCTGGCTGTGCAGCCCAGTCTCTAGGGGAGCCAGCCAGGAATAACGGTGGCACTCTACTGGGGTTCCCTCCATTCAGGCTGACTGCCCTGCTCATCTGGGAAAGATTCTCAGCCCCACAGTTTGCTCCTTGGCTAAGGTTTAAGTGCCACTCAACTGACTTACATGCTCCTGTCTGGGGCCATGGGCAGAAGGTTAGTGAGCCGCTGGTACTCATGTATCTTGTAACGTGTGCCATGATACAGGTCCTTGGGCAAGGACCAGTGGTTAATGTCCCCGGTTTTCCCCTGAGCCTGGCAGGCAGGTGTACAAAATGCTGTTAACAAATAGATGTAAGCATGGATTGCTCCTTGTGTTCAGTGAGGTCTATCTCTTAAAGCCAGAGGGCTTCATCACACATGGGCTCTTCAGCGCCCTCCCCAACCCTGAGGCCCCCTTCTCCTTCCCAGCCTCTTACTCTCTGTCATCCTCCATTCTGTCTGCCTTACCACTCACCAAACCCTTGGAATAACCAAGCTCCGACCTGGGTAACAGGAAGTACTAGCTGGTTTGGTGAAGACACAGAGGCTTTAATTGATCAAGGTTATGGTCCATTTGAGCAATTTTATTGGTTAAATGATGCCCAGATGGGGTCACATTTCCAGTAACTTCTCAGCCTGGTAGCACGAGTGGATGCTTGAAGAAACTCAGTCTAAGTCCGTCTTGGAGCTCAGACTGCAATGGAGATGGGATGTGGGTGGGATCACCAGGGGGCTAAGGTCCATTAAGAGGCTGGTTATAGCTGAGGGTGAGGAAGGGCTTCTAGTAGTAACAAACATTCCAGGTCTCTGAATGGGGAGAATGAAGACCCTGCCAAAGAGATGTGAAGCCACTCAGGCCTGTGCAGGGTCTGAGGATCTCACTGGCACCGCTTCCCAGTGCTCAGCTGTCTGCACGTGTCAGAGGGAGCCAGCTACTGTCAGGATCAGTTACACTGGCTCTCAGGAATGGTCTCCCCGTCTTAGGAAGCACCTTGGTGCACCTTCTCTCCTTGCATCCTCAACAACCACCCAGTCAGGCCACTCAGGTCTTAGAGCAGCTCACACTTCCAAGACCCCAGGTAGAAGGACTGATGGGACTGAGAATTCAAGCCTTCTCAGGCCTGGATCTGAGACGGGAATCAGTCCTTACTTCCTTCCTCACTGCCCAGACACCGAGCCTGGGATGGCAAAGGAAAATTGGAGGCACTTTCTTCCCCTGAGCCATTTTCTCTGCATCCCCTGCCCGTAAGCCTTCACCGGCTTTTGGTCTCCCTTGTGGTTGTTGCACCTGTTCCTCTCAGTGCCCTCACACCCTCCACTGTGCTCAGCACACTAGGAAGAGAGAATCCACGACCATTAGTTCTTCCTGAGGGCACAGAACTGCCAAGTGGCAGGGCCACTATGGGAACTAGGCAGCCTGCCTTGGTGACCTGTGTTTTCAGATGTTGCTTATGTTCATCTGTGACCTCTTACCCTCTCCTGCTCCATTGCTTTAGGCTATGAACTCTCCAAAGTGGAAGGGAAAACAGGGACCCCTGAGAAGCCCCTCTCAGACCTTGGCCTCCTATCCTATCGAAGTTACTGGTCCCAAACCATCCTGGAGATCCTGATGGGGCTGAAGTCGGAGAGCGGGGAGAGGCCACAGATCACCATCAAGTGAGCCTGGCCCCGCCTACCTGGGGGTGCATGGCATGGTCTGTCTGTTCCCGGGCTTTCTCACTCTCCTGGGGCTCCTGGGAACAGATGAAGGTTCTCAGGGGACCTGACCTTTGCCCTCCCACAGTGAGATCAGTGAAATCACCAGCATCAAGAAGGAGGATGTCATCTCCACTCTGCAATACCTCAATCTCATCAACTACTACAAGGTAGGGAGGAAGGTAGGGGGAGACAGGTGTGTAGAATGCAGAGTGCAGGCCCCTGTGGGCTGACCACTTGCTGGTCCGTCTTCTCTGCCCAGGGCCAGTACATCCTCACACTATCAGAGGACATCGTGGACGGGCATGAGCGGGCCATGCTCAAGCGGCTCCTGCGCATTGACTCCAAGTGTCTGCACTTCACTCCCAAGGACTGGAGCAAGAGGGGGAAGTGGTGACCAGGCACTGCCCACTGCAGTGGCAAGACAGCAGCAGGACTGGGGCTGATAGTGTGCCCCGCCCGGTCCCCACTGCAGCTCCCACAAAGCACTCTAAGGGGAGTTGGGGCTGAGGACAGCTCCAAAAGGAGGGGACAGGCCTAGCAGTGGCCCACTGGTGCCCAGCACCAAGGCGAGCTCAGGGCTCAGGCCAACTCCAAGGTCAGCTGGCTATAGGCCCAGGCCTGCTCTGAACCAGGGACCAGAGGAAGCCAGGCAGCTGTGTACAGTGAGATGGGGGGTGGGGGAGCTCTGTACAGAGGGCTGGTATTGTAAAAATTTCTTTTGTAAAGTAGAAGTTGGGGGTGGGGTGGGTGCTGGCTGCAAAAGATTCTGGCCTTTCTTACTGCCATTGCCCCTGGCAATAAATTGTTTCTTTATGCCAGAGCCCTGCAAGGTTCTTGTGGGAAAGGGCCTCTAAGGCGCGCAGACTCGGGTGCTGTGAAGAGCTCCTTTATTGGGGTGATGGAATCAGTGGCTCCAAAGTGAAGAACTGGTTTACTGCTGTGAAGGAAGGGATCGCGGCTTTTAATTTCAAGCTCTGGTTCTCAGTCCTCGGGCACCTGTGCGTGAATCTGCAACAGGAGTCGCCTCTGCTGTTGCGCTTGTAAGACAGGGCGGCAGGGTGACCCCCACACCCGGGGAACCACCCAGCTGTTCAGAATAACCCCTTTAGGACATGCGGGGAGCCGCGCTTCCCACGCACTACACTAGAATCCTCCAGGGTCCGTCTGCCCTGCTGTGCTCCTCAGCCCGTGTTCCAAAACACCCAGGGCAAGATCCAGAAAGGGGGCTCCTTGTGTACTCACCGCTGCTGCGAGGCTGGGCCAAGTTAAGGCCCCACGCACTTTGGCATCCGGGCCAGGGATGGTCTCCAGGCCCCACAGGGTGAAGCGACTGAAGCTCGCAGTGGCTCCGATGAAGCGGTCCTGGGGAAGGGCCGGCTCAGCATCGGGAATGCAGCTCCCGCCCGCACCCCCTTCCTACCCTATCCCTTTTGCTCACGAAGTCCCGCTCCAGCGGCTCCTCTTGTTGGTCGTAAGTCCCAGAATCCCGCGAGGGTTCCGGGTTCCCCATCAATCCCTCCTCTTCCGTCACCATCACGTATCCCACGACGCCGGGCGGCACCGCCACCTCCTCGCCCCGCAGACAGCGGCCCCGAAACGAGACTTCGAGTCCTGGAGCAGGAGGCGCAGGGACTCAGGCAGGGACTCATGCTGGGCCCTGAGCGGCGAGCCCAGGGCTGCCCTCCCGCCGCCTCCGGGTGGACCTCCACCCTCAAAAGCCCAGACGAAGAGCGCGCGGGCCGGCGCGGGGGCTGCCGGGAGCAGTAGTCCGGCCGCAGCGCTCACCCTCAGGGCCCTGGCAGATGGCGGGTGTGAAGAAGCGCTCCACCGGGGCGGGCCCGTCCATCGCGACCTCGCAGGGCAGCAGGTGCAGTGTGGCGGGGGCGGCGTCGCGCAGCGTGGCGGGGCGCAAGTGGACGCGGTGCCTCTCGATTGGTACCTCGTCGCCGCTCTCCATCCTCGCTCCAAGGCGACGCCGTTGCTCGCGGGCTGAGGCCGAAGCTGGCGCGGAAAGCGCGCAGGGCCTCTTGGGAAGCTGCCGCGGAGCCTCACGGGAAGTGTAGTTCTCCCTACCCCCGACGCTTTCCCTGCAAGCCCTGCTTCCCTGGGTCTAAGTCCCAGGGTTTTCTCCTTTCTTTTTTCTTTTCTTTTTTGCTTTCCTTTCCTTTTCTTTCCTTTCCTTTTTCCTTTCCTTTCCTCTTCTCTCTCTTCTTTTTCCCCCCTCCCTTCTCCTTCCCTCCCCTCTCTTCCTCTCATCTCCCCTTCCTCTACTCTGTTTTTTGCTTTTTGACACAGTCTCGATTTGTCTCCCAGGCTGGAGTGCAGTGGTGCGATCTCGGCTCACTACAATCTCTGCCTCCTGGGTTCAGGAGATTCTCTTGCCTCAGCCTCCCAAGTAGCTGGGATTATAGGCACGCAACACACCAGGCCCTGCTAAATTTTGTATTTTTAGTAGAGAAGGGGTTTCATCATGTTGGCCAGGCTGGTCTCGAACTCCTGATCTCAGGTGTTCCTCCAGCCTCAGCCTCCCAAAGGGCTAGGATTACAGGCGTGAGCCACCGCGCCCAGCTGGGTATTTTTCTGTTTTTGTTTTTAATGACACGTAATCATTGTAAAAATCTGAAACGATTCTGAAATGTACTCTTTTTATATTGGTTGGTAGGTATTTTTTAGTTTACTAGGAACATCAACCCTTTTCTCTAATACATTGAAAATGTTTTATCTGTGGTCTGCCTGTGTAAAGGTGATTTTTGCTGGACAAAGACTTATTTTTGTTGTTGTTTATCTGGTTTTTTAGACGAGGTCTCACTCTGTCACCCAGGCTGGAGTACAGTGGTTTGATTGGCTCACTGCAGCCTCAACCTCCCAGGCCTAATTCATCCTCCCACCTCAGCCTCCCGTGTAGCTGGAACCACAGGCCTGTGTCACCTCGCAGCTAATTTTTGTATTTTTGGTAGAAGCAGAGTTTTGCCATGTTGCCCAGGCTAGTCTTGAACTCCTGGACCCAAGCGATTTGCCCGCCTTGGCCTCCCAAATCATGCTGGAATTACAGGTGTGAGCCACCGTACCCAGCACAAACACTTACTTTTGTAGTCAAATTTATCAACATTTTTCATGTCTTTTAGATTTCACAATCCCTCTCTCTTTGGTTTCTCAACTCTTTAATGTTTATTTGTTCAGATACCCAACTTAGATGTATTTTTCAAGTTCTCACATAAACTTACACAAAACTGGAAATTTAGATTTAAATTGCATTTAATTTATGCATTCCTGGAGATCTGGGAGCTGGCCTTGGTATTCTGTTGAACACAAACAATTTCAGAGAGCATCAGCATTGCACAAGGTCACTCTAACCACAAGGGAGAAAGACAGAAACAGAACCGCTCTATCTTCACATCTGAACGCTGGCAAAGGCGAACACTGGCCAAACCACAAAAGGCACAGAACATCCCTGCTTCTCTCACAAGAAAGTGACTGTTGTTTCCTTACCACATACAGCATTAGCCTCCATCTAATCTCCCCTTCTGGGTAAGATTCACTGATAGTCCGTCATAGACATACCCCCATTTCTGACAACATCCAAGCCAGAGAGAAGCCTGGCTTCCCTAAACCCTGACTGAAATCACTGAACATGGCCGGTGATTTATTCTCCTCTTAAGACCTTTCAAGTCCTTAAATCCTCTTAATCCTTAAGTCCTCTTAAATCCTCCTCTTAAGTCCTTTCTAGCACCCTCTTACTGAAATGCCCCAGAATGCAGGAGTAATAAACCCAGTTTGTTCAACTGAAGATGTACTCCTGGTGGTCTATGGCCAGAGTGGCAGATTAGTTTAGAAAAAGGCTCACTTTAGTTTTCTGTCATTAATAAAATACATAATTCCATTTTTCACATCTCCTTGTATATCTGTATAGTTTGTTCATGTAGAATAGATATTAATAGATATTGTAAAGTTTATTTCTTCTTAGGTTATATTAATATTTGTTTCTATTAAAAACCGAGGGGCTGGGCATGATGGTTCACATCTGCAATTCCAGTGCTTTAGGAGGCCAAGAGGGAGGAGGATTGTTTGAGACCACCCCAGAAAACATAGCAAGACCAGCCTGGCCAACACGGTGAAACCTTGTCTCTACTAAAAAATACAAAAATTAGCTGGGTGTGGTGGTGCATGCCCGTAATCACGGCTACTTGGAAGGCTGAGGTAAGAGAATCTCTTGAACCCAGGAGATGGAGGTTGCAGTGAGCCGAGATTGCACCATTGCACTCTAGCCGGGGGCTGCAAGAGCAAAACTCTGTCAAAAACAAACAAAAACAATTTTTTTAATTTTTAATTTTTTTTTTTTTTGATACAGGGTCTTGCTCTGTCACCCGGGCTGGAGTGCAGTGGTGTGATCTGGGCTCACTGCAGCCTTGACTTCCAAGCTCAAGCAATCCTCCCACCTCAGCCTCCCAAGTAGCTGGGACTATAGATGCATGCCACTATGCTCGGCTAATTAATTTCTGCATCTTTTGTAAAGACAGGATTTCGATCTATTGCCCAGGCTGGTCTCAAACTCCTGGGTTCAAGCAATCTTACTGTCTCAGCCTCCCAAAGTGTTGGGATTATAAGCATGAACCACTGCACCCAGCAGTTTTTTTCCTTTTTTTTTTGAGACAGGTCTTGCTCTGTCACCAGTCTGGAGTACAGTGTCGTGATCATGGCTCACTGCAGCTTCAGCCTCCCAGGCTCAAGTGACCCTCCTACCACAGCCCAGCTAATTTTTAAATTTTTTGTAGAGACGGGTTCTCACTATGTTGCCCAGGTTGGTGTTGAGCTCCTGGGCTCAAGCGATCCTCTCAGATCAGATTAAAAAAATTTTTTTTTATATTTTGAGATGGAGTTTCACTCTTGTTGCCCAGGCTGGAGGACAATGGTGCCATCTTGGCTCACCGCAACCTCTGCCTCCTGGGTTCAAGTGATTCTCCTCCCTCAGCCTCCCAAGTAGCTGGGATTACAGGCACATGCCACCACGGCCAGCTAATATATTTATTTTTTGTATTGTTAGTAGAGATGGGGTTTCTCCATGTTGATCAGGCTGGTCTTGAACTCCGGACCTCAGGTGATCCACCTGCCTCAGCCTCCCAAAGTGCTGAGATTACCGGCGTGAGCCACTGTGCCTGGCCCAGACCATATTTTAAAATGAAGAAATGTACCTTGTTTTTAAGACATAATGCATGCTATTGCCTAAGATAGTACAGTATAAATATAACTTTTGTATGCACTGGGAAACCAAAGAATTTGTGTGATTAATATCACAATATTAGTTTTATTGTGGTTGTCTGGAACCAAATCCCTGCTGTCTCCAAGGTGT
Source organism: Leontopithecus rosalia (assembly GCA_028533165.1). Taxonomy (NCBI): domain Eukaryota; kingdom Metazoa; phylum Chordata; class Mammalia; order Primates; family Cebidae; genus Leontopithecus; species Leontopithecus rosalia. The sequence goes on from JAPYYA010000266.1 coordinate 166,851, forward strand.
GCCTGTATACTACGCGGTACTGTAGGTCTCTTGTAATAGAATATTCCCAATTCCTGCTGTTTATGATGCCCTTGATACTCACTTCATTTGTTCATATGCTATCATCATCCAATTCATTGTTGCTATTTTAAATTTTTTTCTCTTTTCTTTTTAGTTGACACATAACACTTGTACATATTTGTGGAATTAGAGTGAAATGTCAGTGTGTATGCAATGTGTAATGATCAAATCAGGGTGATTAGCATATTCATCACCTTGGACATACATTCTTTTGTATTGTCAACATTCAGAATCCTCTCTTCTAGTTTTTGAAAATACACACTAAATTATTGTCCTTTTTTTATTATTATTTTTATTTATTATGGGCAGTATCTCCCCTCCAGGCAGACCACCCACTGCTCCCAAGATCCAGCTACCAGCTTTTCACACTAAATTACTGTTAATCATGTCCACCCTGCAGTGATAAATAGCACTGGACTTTACTCCTCCCACCTAACTGTAACTTTGTATTTATCAGCTTCCCCTCCCTGTCCTCCCCTCCCCTGCCCTTCCCAGCCTCTAATTATTCCAATTCTACTCTCTACTTTAATGAGCTCAGATTTTTTTAGCTCTCAGGGATGAATGAGAACATATGATATTTATATTTCTGTACCTGACTTATTTCAGTGAACATAACGTCCTCCCGGCTCCACCATGTTGTAGCAAATGACAGGATTGCCTTCCTTTCATGGCCAAATGCTATTCCACAGTCTGTATGTCCCACATTTTCTTTGCCCATTCATCTGCTGATGGACATTTGGGTTGATTCCATCTCTTGGTTATTGTAAATAGAGCTTCAACAAACATGGGGGTGCAGGTATGTTTTATATATATATAAAATACATATTCATTATATATTACATGTAATATATAAAGTACAGTTATATAATGTAATATACCGATTGTATATTATGTTATATATTATAATGTATAATATATTTTTGTATAATATGTACATATAAATGCAGATAAATATATCTAACTTATATAATATATGTAATATATTATAAATTATGATTTATGTGTATAATTTATAACTAAATTATATTGTATATAATACATTATACATTATATATTATATACAATGTATTATAATTATATAATATAATTTGTATATGATATGCAATATATTATAATGTATAACACATAATATGTAACACAGAGTAATAGGCCAGGCGCAGTGGCTCAAGCCTGTAATCCCAGCACTTTGGGAGGCCGAGGCTGGTGGATCACGAGGTCAAGAGATCGAGACCATCCTGGTCAACATGGTGAAACCCCGTCTCTACTAAAAATACAAAAAATTGGCTGGGCATGGTGGCGTGCGCCTGTAATCCCAGCTACTTGGGAGGCTGAGGCAGGAGAATTGCCTGAACCCAGGAGGCGGAGGTTGCGGTGAGCTGAGATCGCGTCATTGCCTGGGTAACAAGAGCGAAACTCTATCTCAAAAAAAAAAAAAGAAAAGAATAAATAATAGTTAAAACAAATATATACGATATAGTTTTTGAGACAGGTTCTTGCTCTGTCACCCAGGCTGGATGCAGTGGTGTGATCATGGCTTACTGCAGCCTTGACCTCCTGAGTTCAAGTGATCTGCCTGCCTCAGCTAGGACCGCAGGTGCACATCGCTGCACTGTGTAATCTTCAAACTTATCTTCAATATGTTGACGTCAGTTTCTGTGGATAATATCCAGTGGTGGGATTACTGGATCATGTCATAGTACAACTTTAGTTTTGTTTTTGAGGAACTTCTATACGGTTTTTCATAGTGGCTGTACTAATTTACATTTCCACCACCAGTGTGTGAGTTCTCCTTTGTCTGCATTACCACCAGCATTTGATACTTTTTGCCTTTTTGACGATAGCCATTCTGACTGAGGTGAGATGGTATCTCATTGTGGTTTCAATTTGCATTTTCCTGATTCTTAGTGATGTTGAATATTTTTTCATATACTTTTTGGCCATGTGTATATCTTCTTTTAAGAAATGTCTGTTCAGATCATTTGCCACTTCAGACATTGGCATTCTATAGATAAGAACCATTTTACAACTTTAAGATTTTCAACTGTACAAAAGCTCACTGTTTTAAAGCCATCCTAACCATTCTAAAAGCTACAAGCATCACAGGTTTATCTAGATAAAAATCTTAAAGTTAAATTTTAGAAGACATAAAATTCCCTTCAAAATAATTAGTCTTTTTAAAAAAATTTATGCGTTCTCTTATTTGAAAGCCAATTTGATAGCATGCTAAATACAACACACATCACACAAATGAAGTGACCTACGCAAGACAGATGGATCCAATTACTTATAAAATTGGGAGCTGTTTACCTCAACAAATTTTGTTTGCCCAGGTATGTAGGGAAGACAGGAAGAGGCAGGAAAGGGGACCCTGTAGCATCAAATAAGGAAGCGAGGTGGTAAACCATGTTGCTCTGGTGGCTCAGAGTCCTTGAGCCACCAAAGAAAACTGTTTGGGTGGCCACTTGTCTGCCACTGCAAAAAGCTGTCTGTTGGGTCATGGGTCCAGGAGACTGAGTAATTTTACTTGAGCAAGGTGGCTCATTGGGACATATGGAAGAAGGTTAGTTCTAAGATTGATGGGGAGCTTTTTTCCTCTTTTGTTGGGGATGGTTAGGACATTCTCATTATAAATGGTCCTTTTGCTTATGGTAGGCACACTGATTCTGGACCAGGAGCCAGTGAGTTGTCGATCTTGTGACACTTTCTCCAGATTGGTAATTGCAAGGTGACGGGGGCTTAAAGGAACAGTTAACGATTGCACTTTTTGGCTATTTCTTTTCTTTTTTGAGACAGGGTATCACTCTAGTTGCCTAGGCTGCAGTGGATCTCAGCTTACTGCAGCCTCCTGGACTCAGGTGATTCTCCCCACCTCAGCCTCCTGAATAGCTGGGACCACAGGCACATACCACCATGCGAACTGATTTTTCATATTTTTAGTAGAGACAGAGTTTTGTCATGTTGCTCAGGCTGGAGCTGTTTCTTTTGTCTTTTTTTTTTTCAATTATTTTGCCCTGTCCCTATTATTGTAAATTTTAAAGGTCAAGTTTACATATTGGCTCATAGAGGTTTGAGGTTCCATTGCTGCTTTTTGTAACTTCCTCCTAATTTCAGGGGCATGTTAAATAATAAAATGCATACCCAGGAGAGTTTGCCCTACTGGGGAGTCTGGGTCTGCATTAGTATATTTCCTGAGTGCCTCAACAAAACAACCCTGAAACAGAATGGGTTTTTCATCTTTTCCCTGAGTTACTTTTCTAACTTTGCCATAATTGGTTGGCTTAACTACACACTTTTTTGCCCACCATTTTTTCTCATGGCACAGCAAGGAGACAACAATACTTGCAAGTAATGGCAAGTTAAATTTAAAAATGTTGTTGGAGGAGGGGAGAAGATGGTGCTATAGGACCAACTCAGGATTGCAGCTCCCAGTGAAAATGCAGATGGTGAGTGGATGCCACATTTCCAGACGGATCTTTATTGCCCACAGACCAGGAGATTCCCAGGTGTAGGAGCCCCACAGGCCGCCAGTGTGGCTGTTTGGGCTGGCACGGCTGTTTGGGCTGGGGCCGCAGCGCAGCAGCACTCCATACAAAATACACTGGTTTGGTTGCCCTGTTAAACCGGCAGTTGGAGATTTCGGAAGTCAGATTAGCACATTCATCTGATTAAACGGGACTTAAACAGAAAGCCAGGCCAGGAGATTCCCGGACAGCAACGTTGTTCCAGCTGGTGCAGTGGGTCGCTGCACGGGAAATCACACAGATCCCGGCGCCCTTTCAGCAGGTGACTGGAACACCTGGGAGAGAGTCAACCATTCAACTTAAAAAAAGAAAAGGCATGGAGCCAGATGATCAGGCTCGGCAGGTCCCACCCCGACAAAAACAAACAAAACAGCAATTGGAAACGCTTGGGGTTGAGAGTTTCATGGCAAGCACAGCTGAACCCAGGATGGTGCAGCTCAGAGAGGGAGGGGCGTCCACCATTACCGAGGCACTCGACCCCTACGGAGGTACTCTGCCATTGCTGACACAGCCTGCCATTGCCAAGGCAACCCACCATAACAGAGAGAGTCTGCCACTACAGAGGCAGGCCACCATCACCACGGTGGCTCTAACCAGACCCATATAAACAGGACTACAGGGAATTACACACGGCAGCAGGGCAGAACCCACGACAGCAGGGCGGAGCCCACAGCAGCAGGGCAGAGCCCATGACAGCAGGGTGGAGCCCATGGCAACAGGGCAGAGCCCATGGCAGCTCAGCATAGCCACTACAGGCAGGAGTGATTAGACTGCCTCCTTGCTGGGCAGGACAGTGCAATGGATACTCATAAATAAAGCCCTAACTCCCCGGGACAGAGCACCTGAGGGAAAAAAGGGGCTTTATGAGTTCTGCTGCAGCAGACTTAAACGTACCTGCCTAGCAGCCCAGAATGAACAACAGAGCTCACAGCTCAGAACTTGAGCTTCTATAAAGTACAGACTTTCTCCTCAATTATAAAGTACAGACAGTCTCCTCAAGCAGCTCCTTGACCCCTGTATATCCAAAGAGTCACCTCACAAAGGACTGATCAGACTGACATTTGGCAGGCATCATTCAGGGACAAAGATAGCAGAAGAAGAAACTGGTAGCAACCCTCACGGTTCCGCAGCTGCTACAGGTGTACTGGAGGCAAGCAGGGCCTGGAGTGGATCTCAGCAGTCCTATAGCAGAGGGGCCAGACTGTT